>JBAKBP010005158.1:0-125494 GCA_037953745.1 Lithodes maja
GACATTTATTCCATCCCAGGTTGAGCCTTCTATCAGTAGACACAATCCTTTGGAATGCAAATATATATTAGATAAGGAATTAATCAGATATAACACAGTTCAGGATGGAATTAAATGTTAATGGGTGAATTTCGTGATTCCAGTTGTAGGAGTCAGAAAGTGCCACCATTTGACTTAGAGTGTACTTCTGTAAGTTATCAGCCAGTCCTCTATATTACCTGCTTCAATGTTTGTATATTTATGTAGGTTATACCAGACAGCTGTGGTTCGTGTTCGAGTATAAAATATATACAATACATAGGCCTACTGAACGTAATCCGAAGCCTCTATTTCTTGGCATGTACAGTACACATAGTGATAGGTTAAGTTAGTTCTTGGTTATAATGAAGAGAGTTATGGTGGCAGACATTGTTATCATAATTCCGCCAGTGAAGGCTGTCATTAGTGTGGATAACATTTTTTGATTAAAGTAGAATTGTACACGACGGAGTAACTAAGCTTATGTTAATACCAGTGCGTAAATGTTTGTTGCGCGCGCGCGCTCTTTCTCTCTCTCTCTCTCTCTCTCTCTCTCTCTCATACACACACAGTTTTCCCACCGTCATTAATTATATTCCAACAATTTATTTTACTGTACCTATGTCTATTAACCCCTCAATCATTCATTTTGTAAAACATTTGAGTAAACAGAAATACAAATATGTCTGATTTTGCTTGTGCCTACTGATGTATTTTACCCTTATGGCTGTTCGGCCAGGCAGCTTAGGGAACAACAACAACAACAACAACAACCCTTATCTAGTCTCCGCCTCCCCTCCCCCCATGCTTCTGCCCCCTCCCTGTCCTGCCTCCTTCCTACCTCCCAACCCCCGCATCTCCACTCCTCCCCTGCCACCTCTCATGACGGATATTTAAGGCCTTCTAGGTACCAGTATTTGTTAGTGACCTGATGAAGCTATATGCGAAACGTTGTCAATAAAGTGCTCTTCCTCAGATGGTGTTTTGTATCCATTGTGTCTAATTATCAAGTACCAATCACAATACATAAATGTTGTCCGGGTCTTTTACTATAATTAGTTCCTATAATGTATACTGTTTACATTACATGCCGACTTAACTATTAACCATTTCCATAACCAAACATGGGAGATCTAAGTTACCGTATTGTTATGCCAGGGTGGTATATTATACAATAGCACACACATAACTAAAGTATCTATCTAGCTTTGGTATAATATTATATGAATAAATACAGATAAATATATACTGTATAATTATGCTTTATCAGATTCCACTGCTTGTTTGAGCTTAGATTGTACAGTAAGTCGATTGCATTTAAAATGTACGTACTCAATCACTCTCTCTCCCTCCCTTTGCGCCTCCCTCCCTCCCTCACTCACTCACTCTCACGCTCTCTCTCTCTCTCTCTCTCTCTCATGACAATCATTATCGGTCATGTCCCTCTTTGTATTCCCAGAAGCTGGCCTGAATATAGTTTGTATTCCTCTTTTGTAGTCTCTATTGCATATGCCCTTTCTTTAACCCCTTATTGGCGGCGCGCGACATATCGAGTGAAATAAATTTGGACTATGTGGCGGTGCACGACATCTGTCGAGCACCATTTTCAGCACGTAATGTTGCTGAAAGAGAGAGCTGAGCGTTGGGATGAGCGCAGTAAGCTTATGACCGGTCCCCACGACCACCGCGGGTGTACTGAACTGTATTCTAACTTCCTTCCCCTCTTCTCACTCGCTACACAGGGAATTATGTAAGGAAATTACCGTATTTCAGGGTTTTTGCACTCGTGTTGCACGATCGTTGCAAGAGAACCAGTGGTCGTACAAGGATGGTTCGGGTGTCATTGGAAAGCTCTGTTTATGCCCTTTCAGGGATAGATACTTGTTTTATGCTCTGGGTCTTATTTAGGCATGAAAATGAGCACGGAAACAACCCTATTTAGGGTAAAAAAAATACGTTGGGCGCTACAGTCAAATAGACCACCTAGCCCGCTAAATAAGGGTTAAATTGTTTGTGTTTCGTTTTCCTTATTCTCTATGGCACATATCCTTCCTTGTTGTCATGTCTATCTGCCATATTCTATCATTCATAATGTATACTAGCCACTAGTACACAAATATAACAAAACATTAGATACCCCAGACTATAGTAATAAATAGATTCAAACACTTATGGTAACACAATGTACACATGTTAAGGTGAATTTGGCACTATATGTGTTTATGTAACTTTACTAATTTTGTTGTCGGTATATGTATCGATCAGGGCTTATACCTGCTCTAACATACAATATTTCCTTCCATTTCTTCTTCTTTGCCTCTTACTTTTCCCTTTGTTTGTCCTATGTATTTGTCTGAGTATCTCCTCTCTTCCCACCTTTATTGCTTTATTATTTCTGTATTTATATGTTCTGCATACTCCCCTACATTCTGTTCACGTTATCATTCTGCCTGTGTTCTTCCTTGTCTGACTTGTTCTTTCATTGTCATATCCTCTTTTCTTTCTTCCCCTTCCTCTTGTCCTAAATGCTATCCTGTTTACCACTTGTTTTTTCGTTCTATATATCCCCATTAATCTTCTACATTGTTTTTGTTCATATACACTTTTGTCCTTTCTTCACACTTTTTGCCATTTGTTCCACTTATTTCTTCTTATATTCAGTTATATACAGTAGATCTCTTTGCCTTTATCACATTATCCCATCTTCCCTTGTACAGTACTTCGCATTCTATGTTGACTTCTTTTATTGTTCCAATTCCTTTCTTCCATCTTTTCATTACCATATGTTTTTGTCCGGTAGCTGACTGTCTTATATTATATATTCTGTCAAAAGCCTTTTGTTGCCTTTCGTTCAAATTTTGTCCAGGCAACCATGTTATCCTGTTAGCCTATATTTGATGAACACTAAATAATGTTATCATACAATATTAAATGGAATATGTGTAGCTAAAGTCAAGTTTTATTAAATTGAAATATATAAACATGTGTAATTCCGTAAACGGATTTTAAGATTTTCAGCAACTTTATGTTTTATTCGACACTTCTCTGGATCCCCTTTATAGTAGATCCTAAATGTCGTCCTTGTTTTTATCATTACAAAATAGACGCAATTGTTTCGTGTTCAAGATGTGCATTCGCTTCTAACTAAAGCACGTCTCAAATAAGAGTTTTGATCCAGCAAGATTTAAGTTTCATATTTTGTTTTAAATTCAGAATTCAAGCTCATATATCTATTTATTATATCCCCCACCCTCCACACACACACACATACACGCAAACACATTCAAATGTGTGTAATTCACTAGCCTACAAATCTTTTTACATCGCTGTCCTGTAATATTTTTTCCTTAGCTTCCTCCCTGTCCACCGCTCCCTCCCTAAACATACTGAACAAATACACAGCTATACACTATCTCTATTTTCCTTTCTGTCATACACTGAATAACGCAATTTCTTCCCCACCACGGCCCCTTTCTCCACACAAACACATAAACACATTTTGTACATTTCCAGTAGTACTTTTCTCACACACGTCTACGCCATTCACTACATTTAATTTCACATCGGACTTTCTCTGGTAGTACTTCCATTCTCTTACACCTCCCCTCCTGAGTCCTCATCTCTACGACCATTCCCCCGTCTACCCGAATCACGTAACAGGTAGGTCAGATACATAATTATTATTACGTCCGGATTAGAGTTCCCTGCCAGTGTGTTATACCGACAATTTGTCAGAGCCCGCTTGTAAATGACCGCGATAACGCACTTGACAATAAACCCGAGGAGTAGGAGGACAAGTAGGAGTAGTAGGAGGAGGAGGATAACAAGGACAAATAGGAGGAGGAGGTTTATTTTGGAGGACAGTTGTATGGAGAAAACTGTAGTCGAGATTTGTGTTTGTGTGTGTGTGTGTTGACTGTTTGTGGTGTGGGAGTGAGGCCTTGGGTCAAAAGTGCGAGTGTGGATTTGTGTGTGCCTTTGAGTTCGTATGTTTGTCCATTAGTGTTTACTGGATGTGTTTAGATTATGTATGGGTGTCTGTATGTGTGTTTGTGTTTGGCTCTGTGTGTTTTTGTTTCTTTATAAGTGCAATATGCATGTGTATTTCGCCTTTTGTGTAATTTTGTTGGTATTTGTGTAATTCCGTATTTTGCCATATACAAAACAATACTATTCTGCACCATCGGGGGAGGCGATAACACAGTGGATGGCGTCGTGGAATGCAGACCAAAAATACCTCAGATAGAATACACGCCAAACGTCAGGAGTTATTCTTAGGTGATGTTGTCGTTCCTTCCTACTGTTTTAAAAGTATCCGGGCTACACCAACGTCTCAAAAAAATACCCTCTACGTCATCACCAATTCATAGCATAGAAGATATTCGAATATGCTGTGAATGACCATATAGCAGCTCTCTCCAAATATGCTGTGAATGACCATATAGCAGCTCTCTCCAAATATGCTGTGAATGACCATATAGCAGCTCTCTCCAAATATGCTGTGAATGACCATATAGCAGCTCTCTCCAAATCAAGTGACGTGTATAAATACGGTGTCGCCACCTAGTGTGGCAGAAAGGAAGCAACTTGTACATTGAATCTCTACTGTGACTAGTGTGACACATGAAGCACCCAACATCTCGAAGCTTCAATGGATAAAAGAGCCGTGGTGGTTAAGTGGTGAGCACGCTCACGTGTGAATCTGCAAGACCCGGGATCGAATCCCTGCCACGGTGGACATTTAGTGGGTGTGGTAGTACATCCTAGCATGTTTCACATGCTCCCACCCAGTCAGGGAACATCCTGACGACGTATACAGACTAAACACACATAACAAAGCCACTGCAACAGCTTCCTCTCTCTCCAACACCCCTTCTCCCATCTCTACACGCTTCAGAAAAATAGGAAAAGTAGAATGTAAATACGAGGTGCCGTTGTAAAGGTTTATCCCTCAATACTTCATCTGATCTGATCTGATCTGATCTTGGGGCCTCGTAAGAGTTACATGCTACTGAACAGCCTACTGTCCCGAGGTTGAGATAAAACAATGTGTATGTACAGTATGAGAGAGAGAGAGAGAGAGAGAGAGAGAGAGAGAGAGAGAGAGAGAGAGAGAGAGAGAGAGAGAGAGAGAGAGAGAGAGTGTGCTAGAAGGCAGCATAAAAGTCAAATTGAGAAGAAGATCGGATTTGGAAGGAATATCGGATTTGGCCGTCCTGGTGGTGTAATGGTTAAGGTGGCAAAAATCTGTGTGTGATAACCCGGGTTCAAATCCTGGCGGATCATATATACTTTAATTAATTTCATTGGGAGTGTTTGGTGTTGTGGTGAAATTAAAAAATATAGATTAAAACATGGATGTTGTGAAGAACGAGTCGAACTTGTGAGGGGAATAGGTTTTTCTAGTGTTGTAAACGGATTAGGCATTGTGTAAGGACTGTTCAACAACATTTGGAATGAAAATGTCAAATGTTGAAGGACAATCTTATTTTCAGAAAAAAATATCTGGTTTTGGAAGACATTTAGACCTGAGAGCAAGAACTGAAGTTGAGATTTTTTTTAGATTCAGCAAAGTTAGATAACACAACGTAAGAGCTATGCAGAGTTTGGACAGTAGACACAGCTAAAAAGTACCTTTGGAAAACATGGGTGGTAACATTGAAAAGAAAGTTGTATGATGTCACCGAAGATCCAATAGGCGTAGGGATGTGGCGATCCCACCGCCCGCCACTTTGTGGCGCAGATAACCTCTGGAGGTTGGGACTAAAAGTCCCACCCCCAGAATTCCTAGGAGGAGGCTGTAGTACCATCCGAACAGGGCGGTACTCCCGGGGAGTGCTAGGTGGTTGATAAGGACAGCTGGAACTCCTGTTTCACCACCTAGCTGATCCTTTCTGTGACTCATAAATATTGAGGGCAACCCCAGCCAGCTTACCTTCCAAAACACGTTCTCTTCCTATCAATACATTATACTACAAACACCTTACACATTTCACTACGTTCGCAAAAAAAGAAAAACAAATATAATGATGTCCTTGCACCCAGCCTCGGAGTTCCCAGGGGGGGGGGGGGGGGAATCGATCTGTCCCCTGGAACGAACTCCTCAAAGTGCCCTGGACCTGTTCCTTCAACTCTATCTATCCATTTCTGTTACATTCACGGCCTTTCCTCTAACTTCCACTGTGGAACACCATCTCTCTTCTACCAAACCTGACTTACTTTTTCTCACCGAAACTCAGTTGTCTAAGGCAACAGATATCAAACCCTTCTCTATATCCTTCTACTATCTTTATCCTCAATTCAAAGCCAAAGGTGGATGTTGCGTGTATGTACGCAACAATCTTACTTGCTCTTGTTTTCCGTACTTTGAATCTTCTGAATTCTCAACTATCTGGCTTAAGTTATCTTCTCACTCTCTCATTAAATATATATGTGCTGTTTATCTCTCCCCTAATTCTACTGACTATCCAAAATTCTTTGACTATCTTACTTCTAAAGTGGAACACATTCTATCCATCTCTCCCTTCTCTGAAATGTCCATCTTCGGAGATTTCAATGTTCACCACCACCAATGGCTTTCCTCTAATTTCACAGGAGTACTTGGTGAACAAGCCTACATCTTTTCTATCCTAAGTGATCTAGAGCAGCTAGTTCAGCAACCCACCTGTATCCCGGACAGCCCTGGAGAACGGCCCAACATCCTTGACTTGATTCTAACCTCTAATCCTTCTGCATATGCTGTAAACCTTCTCTCTCCGTTGGGCTCCTCCGATCATAAACTTATCTCTGTCACCTTTCCTGTCTCTCCAGTATGGCCTTCTGACCACCCCAGCCGGCGGCGCTTGTGGCACTTTGGTGCTGCTGACTGGGGGGGCTCTACTGCAGTACTTCTTTGATTTCCCATGGAATCATTTTTGCTCCCGCGAACCCTCAGAGAGTGACAAGCGCATTACTGTGGCAATCCTTTCGGGCATGGAAGCATACATCCCATTCTCTTTATCTCACACTAACTCACAAACTCTTGGTTTACTCACGCTTGTTCTACTGCTGTTCGCAATAAGGATGAAGCATTCAAAGAGTACCATCTTTGAATCGTCAATAACTCTTTCATCAATGAAAGATTCTCTGAATTTCCAACTTTAGCTCTTCCCAAGCTTTTTGCCATGTAGCCAAAAACCTCTCCAACAATTTCACTTCCTCGTTTTTTCATCCCCACTACCACTCTGACAGTACTACAGTCACCTCTTCCTCTGACTAAGCTGAACTCTTCGCTCAAGCATTCGCTATAAACTCCACCTTAAATGATTCCGGTGCTATTCCTCCCTCTCCATGCCTTATGCCTAATATCATAATCTCTTCTAAAGATACACTCTCGGCCCTCTCTGGACTTAAGACTAAGAAGGCGCATGGACCGGATGGTGTTCCTCCTGTTGTACTAAATTTTTTTTATTCCGTGCTGACTCCCTGCCTAGGCAAATTCTTTCGGCTCTGTCTATCCTCTAATGTCTTTCCTTCATACTGGAAGTTTGCTCTTATTCAACCTGTCCCGAAAAAGGGTGACTGCTCTCAACCCTCCAACTATCGTCCAATTGCTCTAATTTCTTACATCTCTAACTTTTTTTAAACAATACCTAACTCAAATTTTCTTAAGCATTTATCTTCCCATAATATAATTTCAGATCGCCAGTACGGTTTCCTTAACCCCTACTGTACCATAGGGTACTAGCATAAATGTACCCCCCAGTCCCAAGCAATGTGGCCAAAATGGCTTCAGAGGCAAGATATAACAACCTCGCACCTCAAAAGATGGAAAAATACTGCCTCTCCCAGCATGTGGGGGATTGGATATAAGCTGAGAAATGTTGCCAAGGACTTAGAGCAGTGCTCAAACGTCGTGGTACCAGGATGAACGAGACATACATGAGGATACACACTCCGGCACAACTGGTCCACCTCACCCAGTCTTCAAACAAGCCCCTTCACCTCACTGTATTCCGAGAAATTGACACCCCCAAAAATGTCTGGTATGGTATTGTTTTTTGCAACAACTCACCCCTTACGTCCGCAATAAACCATCGAAGACCTACTTAATCCAAGCCCGTGGGCGGGACTTTTTTCTCGAAGGGGATGGTGAAATACCGGGGACCAGCCAACACCAGCCAAGCACCACCAAGAACCTGCTCCCATATCCAGACAACAGCCAAATCAACCAATGCCGCATTGCCAACATATCATGCAGACCAAAAAGCACAAAGACCTCCTCCATCACAGACACCGCTTAAACCAGGTCATGTCAAGGAAAACGCGACAAAGCCCATTCACGTGAAAGAAAACGTGTCACTTCACCTTTCCAGGAGAGTGAATGCTGCCATACCCCCCTACCAGGACATGCCCTACCCCCAGCCAGACCTTCTCTATTCTGAGGAGTTATTTATGGAAGTTCGCCACTAAAACCCCCAATATCCTCCTGTATCTTCTGCACAAAGCAAACTTAACTATGGCAGCCAAGTGAGCAAACAAGTAGAAAAGCAATACCACCTGCTTTCTAAAGTCACTTCCATACAACAGGAACATTCTCTACTTCCCCCACCATCAAGAAACCTTTTTTCATTACCCCAGCAGGCCATCTCCAAGCCTAAAGTCAATAACAATAAACGAGGAACATCCAAGCCAACCCGGAGAAATAACCCTCATAATTTTAGCATAAATAATAAGCTCACGATAAATAAAAAAACACTCCCCACCATGTCCCTGCTGCCCCGAGAAGACAGCCACTTAACTCTAACCAAAAAGTGAATAGGATCTCAACTGACCCAGAGAGAGTTAGGCAAAACTGACCTGGTTATACAGTCGAGTGCTTCTCCCTAGGGCGAACACACTTATCTGGTAGCTAAAACAGTTCGGATAAAGATTCCGTAGGGGCTAGCCATTCTCACCTTAAACTCTTGACAAGCAGCCTTGAATAGCTCTTCCTCGGACAAAACTAATTAACTGGTAATCAATAATTTATTTTTGTATTAATTTCACCACACCACCAAACACCTCCAAATTAAATTAATGAAAGCATATAATTATGTGATCCACCGGGATTCGTACCTGGGTTATCACACACAGATTTTTAGACACCTTAACCATTACGCCACCAAGACGGTTTAGGAAATAAGATATCTTTCAAGGCTAACCTTGGATCTTTGAAGAATCTTATCAATAGTGCAAACAAGTGTATTGAATTGTGATCCCGAAGAAAGGACGTAGAAGAAAGAAAGAGAGCACCACCTACCTTGACCTTGTGCTGATACCGTGACCGTCTCCTTTTTTCAAACAGGAGGGACAACTGAACTTGTCACCACGTGCATACCAGACTCTCTACGGGCTTCTACCTTTTCTACTCAAATCCTTTAAGTAACTTATTGTTTTATAAAGTGTGTTGAAGATTTCAGTAAGGGTTAATAAGATATGCAAAGATTCACAATAACGTAGACTCTGAAGATTTTCCATTCTTCACTTCCCCTAGATATTCGTAAGTCGATTTAGAGAGAACACCACACTTCTATCAGTGGGATAAATAGATATTTACTTCTTTGAGTACAGGCTCCTGTATTCTTATGAGGAGAAATATAAATATTTGTTCGGGAAATTATACACGTAAAACTAAAGTGAACTATTATTCAGATCTTATTCTATGCTATATCATCAGCAGGGTACGTAAGATATAGACGAGTTGTTCACAGAGCGTTTTACCATTCAGTCTCTTTATTTGACTATTATTAATTATCACACTTCATGACTTACAATTCACGTAGGGTTCATTTGAGTTATTTCTAACTCTGTATTTAACGTTGCATTAATTATCCGCCCGGCGAGGATATTTTCAGTCACTCATACATGACTATTGTATGTATTTAAACCATATATAAACTTGTATTCATTACTTTGACTCTTCGAGTTCTTAAAGTTAATTCTCCTGTAAACTTTGCCTTAACGTAAAGGTTAAACTTAAATCAAATAGTACCTTAATTACCATAATTTCAGTGCTGTATGTATGTTGTCGCAGTAATCAATATTTACACTCAACCCGTAGCTACCTCGCCCCCGTTAAATTCCCTTCAAGGTACTATTTATTGTTTGAGACTAGATCTCTCTGTGTACACCTATTCTGTGTTTACGATAGGACATTCGATCAGTATTATTTGTGCTATTGTATAACCTAATCTACTTTCTCCTAGGTCATCAGTTTTCCTAGGACTAATTCCATTTGTAATTTATCTTTAGTATTCATCAAAGTGATCCCTTAACCTATAAGGGTTTCGATTCTTATGCACCATCACTATCTGATTTGTACCTTAGCTAATTAAGGCATAAACACTTGTGAAATTAAATTGTGTATTATGTGCCATTGATTATTATTGTTGCATGATTTATAATATTGAAGTTAGTTGCACTCCAGTGACTGTTCAGATTCCCCATTCTTTCCTAAGGTGAACAAAGCGGAATCATTATAAAGCACGTTAAATTATAACTGTTGTGCCGGGTTCTGATCGTTTAGTTCCCTTGATACAGTCCGTAAAACAATCCAGTTCTGGTTTGATGGACTTAAATATACTTGACAGGGATTTTTATATACAGTAAAAATGGTATTCAAAGGTTCAATATAACACTCAATAACGACACAAGGAAGAACATAATTATACGAAAGTTTTATTTAATAAGCATGAGATTATGTTAATAGTCAGGATCATAAAGGAAGATCCCACAATAGTAACAAATATATATATATTGTCCTTACTTCAGAACAATGTTACTGATACCAGAATAACTCAATAGTGAGAGTCTAGTATTAAATCAGATCAAGTGGAAAGTATACATAAGGTTATAACATATGTAAATAAATATTAACCTTCAATGCAATTATAAATGTGAGTCAAATATCTTCCGTTTTCAAGATAGACTTCAACGCCTAGGCGGCTAGGTAATGATCCTAGCACTAACTGAGAGAATTGAAGTTTTAAATATTGCCCCAAGCTTTGGGGGAGTCACACGTACGGCTCAGGTGGAGTCTTAACAGTGACCTGACCGCGTGAACTTGCCTTTTGGTCAGGTCACTGGGAAGGTCACTAATTGGACTGTTCTAGTGATAAATACTTTTTCTAGTTAATGTAACTATTAACTTAGCTGAAATGTGATGTTAATTTACTTTACAGGAAAGGGCTGAGATTATAGTTTATAGTAATTGAGAAGTATCAAAATCGCCCTCAAGGAAGTTATATCTTATTACGGAATTATATTACTTGAACATGTGCTACGATAACGAACCGAACTTAGGAATTTGTGTTTCTATGTTTTTCTTAGGCAAAGCAGAGTAATCACGTGAATTTAGTAAGAGCGAAAAGGTAAATTATTAGGTCTACTTGTTGATATTAATTAGATCAAGATGCACTCTTCAATATTCGTAATTAAGACAACACACGAAGATTAGCAAAATAACTAACTGAGTTCCAAAAGACTCAGACTGGAATAAATACTATAGTTTAATCTCAAACAGTGAGAACTGACTGATTAACAGATATCGATCGATAGATCGTACTTAATAATTAGATTGGCGCTAATGACGAAGTTTAGCTCATTGATATTTAACGCAATATCAGATTCGCTTCTGAACTAGTTAACAGGGCGAGGGAAATAAAATGTACAGGCACAATTAGTACATGGGCGTAGGCGACGAAGTCCTACTCATTGATACTTAACCCTTCCTACCCGGTCTGCCTTAGGTAAGGACAGCATGAAAGAAGGGCCGCTACCCGGTATGCCTTATCTAAGGCATGAGCTTAATAGCCTAATTAAGCTTGGTCCGAACGCCGTGCGTACGACGTATGTCAACAAACCCAAGCGTTGCGTCACCGCACCTCCGAAAACAAGAAGGAGAAGACTCTTCAATGTTATTGTTCTGACGTTAGACGAAATTAGTGTCTGAAAAGCCCCCATATTGGCAACATCTCTGCAATATTGGCTCCACTGAAATCGTCATCACAACTGAACCAGTTGACTTACAGAGCTCTACTCAATGCCAAAATACAGATTGAAAACCGCACTACGATTATAGATGGGTGGGAAAGTTCTAGCAGTGAAAATAAACATAAATACGGTAGCCTAGGCCTAGACGTTTTTTGGCCATATCACCTGGGTAGGGGCGACCGTCATTGGGTAAGACAGCCCGGGTAGGAAGGGTTAAGACAGGCAGTACCAGGCTCGGACCTGAACGGGTTAACAGGGCGAGGTGAATAAAATACACAGATACAATTAGTGTATGGTGGATGCAAATGATACGAAACACGGAGGAAAGAATTCCTAAACACGGTATTCGAAATATCACAACATCAAGATTTACAAGAACATAAAAGCACGTCTATAAGATATATTTCATATGCGATTACTGAATAGAGAAGTTAGGAATTACACTGAGCAATCGTTGGAAAATTGGGCGTAGGTTGTAGGTAAATAGCGATTATATAAATGGATTGATCACAGAATATATTGGGACTTCAACTCACAAGTAATAAATCAACATACACATAGTCAGTAAATCTGCGAGCGTGGGGGGTCTGAATATATGTTAATGACACTGATATGTAATGTATGCGTAAGTTATGAATTAAATAAAGTCTTGAACAAGGGTCAAGGAATTAAGGCAAGATTAACACTGAATAACACAGGTTCAGAAGGATGCAACTTATTACGCAAGTAGGGGATCTTGGGCACAGATCACAAGTAAATCAGGGCACAACACGGTTCACATATTTACATAATCAATACCTCACAACAATAACCAACAGAGAAAGACACAGAAACACTTTAGTATTTGGGAGGGCAGGGGGGCGAGAGTGCTGGTCTGGCCGGCGTAGAGGGTAGTAGCCAATCTTGCACAGCTGGTTACCTCCTCGAGCAGGGGTCCTCGATCTAGGCCTTGTTACGTAATTCGAACAGGGGTCCTAGGTCCAGGCCTGTTTATGTAATTCGAGCAGGGGTCCTAGGTCCAGGCCTACGTCCATAGCTCGAGCAGTTGTCCTCGGTTCAGGGCGCCAGGCAACAGACAGGTGGCCCTTCAGCAATCCGGAAGGGGGGCCAACGTCCAGGGGGCACTCTCGAGGGGGGGGGGGGGATGGGGGGGGGCTCCGTAGCAACACTATCTAAAGCAGAAGTGTCTAAAGGTAACTACACCGGTAAGGTTCTTCTTGATCTACAGAAAGCATTTGACACAGTAGACCATGATATCCTATGTAATAAACTACAAGCAATGGGCATAGGGTCTGTGAACTGGTTTAAATCTTATCTTAGTGGTAGAACCCAAAGAGTCAAAATTGATGATAATATATCTGATCCTATGCCAATTAACTGTGGGGTCCCGCAGGGAAGCATCCTTGGTCCCTTACTCTTTCTCTGTTATGTGAACGACATGGAACTGAGCGTCTCATGTAAATTATTACTGTATGCAGACGACAGCGTGCTTCTGGTTTCAGGAAAAGACCCAATAAGTATTGCCGCTTCACTTTCCAAAGAACTAGCATCATGTAGTGAATGGCTAGTGGACAATAGACTATCTCTTCACCTGGGCAAGACGGAAGCCATCTTATATGGAACAAATCGCAAACTGAAAGACATTGTGGGCTTCTCGGTCAACTGTAATGATATTCCTATAACAAAAGTGTCACAAGTTAAATATCTCGGACTGAAACTGGACGCGAGTTTGTCAGGTGAAACAATTTTGGAATCTATCCTGAGTAAGTGTAGAGCACATATAAAATACCTGTATAGACAGGTGGGATGTTTGCCCGCGGCGACCAAAAAGACACTCTGCCAAGCGCTTGTTCAATGTCATTTTGACTATTCTGTGTCATCCTGGTACTCTGCATCATCTAAATCAGCACAGCACAAACTTCAGGTCACTCAAAATAAAATGGTTAGGTTCATGCTGAACCTAGGACCCAGATCACATGTTGGCCAGGAACAACTTCAGTCACTAGGTATGCTCAATGTCTCTGACAGGGCCAAACAAATCAGGTTCACTAATGCCTTCAAAATGTTCTATGACAGAGCTCCATAAAGAATGATTTTGTTAAAGAAAATGAGAGGAGTGGATATAATACAAGAAACAGGATGTTTAATTTTAAGGTTCCGAGAATCCAAGGACAGGGTAAGCAAACATTCTTCTTCACTGCCATCAAAGACTGGAACGACCTACCCCAGTCAGTCCGTGAAAAGAGAACACTGTATTCCTTCAGACGTAGCCTGAAGGAACACCTGAACCGGACAGCTGCGAGAAGGGAGCACCAAGCTTATGTCTACTACTAAATATGACATAAGAGATAGACAAACCAAACTGAAATGATTACTGATTACGGATTACTGATATTTACTATAGGATGTAAGGTATCTTAAAATAACACCCTAGAAATACTTTCTCTTAAGTATCTATTTCTTTATCCTCCCCATTTCCCCAGCTAACCTAATCCCACAAGGACCCCAATGGAAATAAGCCTAACAGCCTTATTGGGCTATCCTTAGTTGGAATTATGCAAGGCTGGTACATGTCATTTTTGTAACATACTATGTGGTACCAACTCTGTAAATTGCTAACTGAATAAATATTATTATTTGTATTATTATTATTATTGTCCTTAACTAGCCCGTCCCAGAGAGGTAATGCCTAGTCAGTAAGTGAGGTGGTGGGGGGGGCACCGTAGCAACAATGACCTTAACTAACCCGTCCCAGAGAGGTAATGCCTAGTCAGTATGTGAGGTGGTGTGTACTTTCCTCAGGTTTTCCTGAGGTCCTATGCAAATATTTTCTTGCTTCAGGTGTCAATGAACTCGGTGGGGAAAAGGGGTATTGAGGAAAGAGGAAAAATGGTAGTTGTGAGGTACATAATATACATTCTAGCCTGGGAACTCAGGTATTATCATATGGGCCTGGTTCCAAGGTAATATTATAATACTTAATGGGGCAGCTGGAAGGTTCAGGGCTGCTGGGAAAAATAGAAAATACTTAAAGCTAAAAATGGAGCAACTGTCTAGCAGGTCTTCTAATTATCCTAGGACATATAAGTTATACAGTATATAGAGGATTGTAGTTGAATCTTCGGGATCATGGATTGGTCAGGCACTGTTCAGGTCCATTTGTTCCTATAGTCCTCAGGTTGTTGGTGTTTATTTGCATAACTTCAGTTCATTCGTGTCTTCCATATCCAGGAGCTGAGTACACGTAGCCCGTGCAGGTATTGGGCTGCGCGGGGGCGTGACCCGAGCAGGTGGCTAATGAGAGTGGGGGACCTCCCATACCTTTGTCTGGTCATAGAAAACGGTGGAAGCAGGGGTCGCTTGGGTATTTGTCCAGGACTAGAGCATGGGAGAATTGGGGTGTCTCTGCTATTTCCTTGTCTGGATTATGGGGGTCTTGGAGTTGCAGACTGTAGCTTTCAGACCGGGCATCTCACCACCTTCGTCATACAAAAAATCGCGACCCCGCGATATAAAGCTGTAGGCTGTGGTGGTCGGAGATGTTGCCAGTGGGGTGAGGGCTGCAAGAGTAGACCCCATAAGGTGGTGGTGAAGGTGCAGGAGGACCTGTAGGGCTTTGGGTCGGCAGGAGGTCTGGTGCTGGTGGTGGAGAACGGCTGCTCTCGTGTGGCTGGGGACTCTGGTGGTTGTGACTGGGGCGTCCATTGCTGTGGTGGATTCACATGTCGTGGTGGTGAAGGTGCAGGAGAACCAGGAGTGGCTGGAGGGACAGGAGGAGCGTGTTTGGCAGGCCTGGAAGGTTGGAGCCCATCGTTGAGGTGGTGTCACACATCGGCCAGAACTTGTACATACTGAGGATTTACCTGATATTAAAACAGGTTTATTGACAGGAGAATGAGGGGAGGGGGGGAAGCTGAGCTGTGAGAAAGAGGAGGCTGATTTAATTTATGTGGAGTCGGTCTGATGAAAGGAGAAGATCGAGTACTATTGATAGGCTGAGAAGGAGATGTTTGCAAGATAGGCAAAGATCCGAAGTTGCAGAGGGTGCAGGAGATTTTAACTGTAGAATAATTTGAGGAGGTGCTGGGAGAGGAGAGGAAGGACTAGCATGAGCCTGAGAAGTGGAATGCAAAGATGTTGCAAGAGGAGAGGAAGGACTAGCATGAGACTGGGAAGTAGAAGGCACAGATGTTGCAGGAGATGTAGGTTGAGTACCTGAAGATTGAGAATATGAAGGTATGGTCACAGAGGGAGATGGTTGATTAGGTGAGTGAGGTTGACACAGGTGGTTTAGGTCAACAGGAGGTTTTGGTTGGCATGAAAGAGAGGCAGGTAAAAGTAGCTCAGGAAGGGTGGACTCTGTGGATTTCAAGTTGGAATTATGGCTGTCAGGCAACGTGTCATTTTGATGGGTATTAGTGAGCATTACATCATTATCATTGATAGGTTCATATTTAAGTACATTTTTGTTGCGATACATACATGACTTACCAAAATGATCAATGATCATCCAATCGGGATGACATTGGAGTTGAGATTTTCGTCTCAACTCTGGCAGGCTGTGTTTCCATGAGTCGTGATGGTGGACTTGAAAAAGAAGAGGGGGGGAATCGTCTTGAAGATAGACTTGGGGGAATGGTAAGGAAAGATGAGGGTGAAGGAGATGAGGTAGCAAGTTATGAGCGGTTAGGCAGGCCCCATTGAAAGGGCTTCGGAGGTGAGGGGTCATAAGGGCAGGGCCCTGGAATCTGGAGACCAAAGGAATCCATTTTTCATGATGAAAAGGAGTGGTTACTGAGTTAGAAATTATGGCAGGAGAAAGGATATGGGTAGGATAGGAATGAGGTTAAGGATTGGGTGTTTGTTGGGAAAGGTCATTTGGGCAAATTCTAGGTAGGGAAATTTGTTCTGATGACTGGAAGGATGCAGGAGGAGGGATAACTTCTGTGGAATTAGTTATGATTGCAGAGACAGTGACATCATGGGGTTAGAGAGGTTGGAGAGGTTCAGTTTGTGAGGTTTGGTCATCACTCTGAGGATTTAAGGATGGGGAACAGGTTTCAGGTGCGTTACATTAGGAAGGCTGGGGGTCACAAGGAGATTTCCTTGCAATGTTGGAGCAAGGTGAATCCCTTTTTCATGGTTAGTGGGAATGGGAATGGATTTGTGGATTATGGCAGGAGGATTGACATGGGTAGGACAGGAAGGATTTTCAGGTTTGGGTAGGAGTTTTTGTGTTTGGTTGGTTTTGGGCGGGAGGTCATAAGAAAACGTCCTGTTGTGACAATCAACGTTGGCACGGAGAGAGGTTAATAAATCTAACCCCAGGAATCCATCACAGTTGGATGGACCAGGATTTTGTATCACAGCAATCCGGAAGGGGGCACTCTCGAGGGCCAGGGGGGCGAGGTGGGGGGGGGGGGGGGGCACCGTAGCAACACTGTCCTTAACTAGCCCGTCCCAGAGAGGTAATGCCTAGCCAGTAAGTGAGGTGGTGGGGGGGCACCGTAGCAACACTGACCTTAACTAGCCCGTCCCAGAGAGGTAATGCCTAGTCAGTAAGTGAGGTGGTGTGTACTTTCCTCAGGTTTTCCTGAGGTCCTATGCAAGTATTTTCTTGCTTCAGGTGTCAATGAACTCTGGGGAAAAGGGGTATTGAGGAAAGAGGAAAAATGGTAGTTGTGAGGTACATTCTAGCCTGGGAACTCAGGTATTATCATATGGGCCTGGTTCCAAGGTAATATTATAATACTTAATGGGCCAGCTGGATGGTTCAGGGCTGCTGGGAAAAGTAGAAAACACTTAAAGCTAAAAATGGAGCAACTGTTTTGCAGGTCTTCTAATTATCCTAGGACATATATATAGAGAGGATTGTAGTTGTATCTTCGGGAGCATAGATTGGTCAGGCACTGTTCAGGTCCATTTGTTCCTATAGTCTTCAGGTCGTTGGTGTTTATTTGCATAACTTCAGTTCATTCGTGTCTTCCATGTCCAGGAGCTGAGTACACGTAGCCCGTGCAGGTATTGGGCTGCGCGGGGGTGTGACCCAAGCAGGTGGCTAATGAGAGTGGGAGACCTCCCATACCTTTGTCTGGTCATAGAAAACGGTGGAAGCAGGGGTCGCTTGGGTATTTGTCCAGGACTAGAGCATGGGAGAATTGGGGTGTCTCTGCTATTTCCTTGCCTGGATATGGGGGTCTTGGAGTTGCAGACTGTAGCTTTCAGACCGGGCATCTCAATAACGTTGCATAACTAAAGTAAAAAGGCCATCCACCAATCACCGCGCCCCCTCCTACCTGCTTCCCCCGCCAGCTGAGTTTGACACACCTCCCCAGCCGGCCAATCAGCGGCCTCCATTTTTGGAGCACAAAGCTAAACTATCCACCTCACCTCTAAATTCGCTCTCGTTCTCTTCCCGGACAGTTTTCTCTGGTTGCGATAGTTTCAATACCTCGGTGCCAGCCCTATACTCCCGTAAGCCACTGAAAAATATTTCCAACCAGTTTCCAGGAACTTATTATGAAGAGGAAAGAGTGGAGGTGGAGAAGGCGAGAAATCAAAGCGAGCGGGCTGGCACGCGAGCCGCTCAGCTAATCACAGCGCGGGAGGGCGGGAGGCGGGACTATAAAGCAAGGGGGGGGGGGGCAGGTTGCAGATTCATTCGCCGCTCAGACGGCAGTGGGCTAGCTTCTCACAACCTACTTACTCTCTCTCGCTTGGGCACCCACAGGAACTCGGCTCCAGCCTCCCAGCCCTCGCCCTTTGTTCCAGAAGGCCCACCTCAGGCCTATCATCAGCTCTTTCCTACTAAGGCAGATACACCTTCAGTATCTGGCCGCCTGTCGACGCATCGCAGGCTTGCATCCCTACAGCCAAGCGATTCAAGAGGACGACATATAGTAGAGGGGAGCAAAGATTTCCAGTTGATGTAAAGAAAGAGAGAGAGTGCAGAACTAACCCAGTGGCCACCAGAAATAATATTTGAGTGTCCTTATGGGACAGACTAAAGAGAAAAGATCCTAGACTTACAGTATAATTGTAAATAATATAATGATGTGTTAAGAATAGTTATTTTTGTTAGCAAAGGCGTAATGCCGAGAGTTGTAATTAGATAGGATCTGATAGGAAAGATTTAAGTATAAAGTAAAATGGGGGGGGGGGGGGAAATCAATTCGTAAAGACAGATGGGCAACCAATAGGCTCAGGGGAAAACAGTTTTTGGTTAGTTACCCGATGGGTCAGTTATAGGTAGGAATGGACACTAGTCCATATAAATAACGAACTCATTTGTTAAAAAGGAAACTATATCCATTATCATTTGAGAGGACAATTGGATCAGTTTTGGGGGAGCGTTAAGGACGTCACGTCCAGTATAGTAATGTATTCATAAGAATTTATATAAAGGATTATAACCGTAAATCTTGTCCATGTAGAGGTTTTAAGGTACAGTTTACCCATTTAAGAAATATTATTGATTAACCCATTGAGCCCCAGCGACGCAACGTTTGCGTCGGCAATGTATGTAACGCTAAATCCCAGCGACGCATACGTTGCGTCACTGTTTATTACTCCGGTCCTATGGCACCTAGAGGGCTCAGATTTGTATGGGAACTGTCTAAGTATCCCACGCAACCATGCCGCTGGTTGAAAACTCTCAAAGTTTAACCGTGTGCGCGTGAGCGCACAAAAACCTGTTTTTTTTTTGTTTTTGCCTTCAATTTTCCCCTCTTGTAAATCCGACTTTCGGGCGCACCGTAGGACCCCTTAATGACCTAGGGGATCGTTTTTTTGTGGGTTTTTCTTCATTCCTAACCCATTCCCAATTGTTTCTGGAAAAACAAATGTTTTCAAAACCTGAGCTGGGGCTCAGTGGGTTAAGTGATTATTGTGAATATAGCTTATTGCGTGAGCGTATAATCGGAAGGTGTTATCAATTAGATTTATCAAGGTAAATAGTGTAAACAACCTGTGCATTTGAGTAACTGTGTGATAGAATTCAAGATTGTATTTGAGAGGAAAATCTAACTAACTCGTAATTCCGGCCGGTTCATTTGTAGGAATATATTGTCTATGCAGAGAGTGTTAAGGTACCCTTGTTGTAACGACGACTTTGTTATATGAGTTAATGTAAGATATAGGAAAGAGTAGTAAAGAGATTATATTATGTATTAATGCCTTGGTCTCGGGAGTAGACACAATAGGCCCAGTGAACGTGTTTAATTCTTAAGGATTGATAAAGAAGATCACTTTTGTTAAATAGGTAAATAACGATTGATTTATTAGGCCCTGGTCTCCACCGTAGACACAGAAGGGCTCAGAATAAACTATAGTAAATTAGAAACTAATAACGTGCCTTTGGATCAAAGTCGACTTGAGTCAGTACCTGAATAACGGGAATTCAGCTAGGGAGTAACGGGGGCTCTAGGGTTCCAAAGTACAACCTATCGTGAATCGACGTAATATTCAATCCGTGTCTTGAACTCATCTCGGCCCGAACAGAGAAACAGTTATTAGAGTGGTTAGGAAGTTTTGTTAAATAAAGTATTCAAACTTCTAGATGACTGTCGATTTATCCCCTACGTAAGTAGTATAGTCGAGAAAAGAAAATAAATACTACATATTGGTGGCATCGGTGGGATTCGACAAATCATTTAGATAGAGTATCATTATCTAACAGAATAGACATAATGACGGGCGTATTATCATTGAGATTATGGGAAGAGGGGAAGGAAGAAATCAAGCTCTGGATCGAGCAGTTAGAATGTCACTTCACGTTACTTGACGTAGGAGAAAATGGAAAGAAGATCGCCTATGGAAAGGCACACTTAGGCAAGGCCCTGAACGATGTAAGAGTACATCTAGACTCTAGAGGGACTAGTGTCAAGGGCCGAAGTTAGGAGTGCCCTAATTGAAGAATTTGGCCGAGAAACTTCCACCAGGAAGGCCAGAGACAAACTTAAGAGTCTGAAACTCGACGGACAAAATGTGAGAGCCCTGAGGAGGGAAATAGCAAAACAAAAATCAAACTGGCGTATCCCCATATGGATCAAGAGGGCCAGGAAACTGAGATCAATGAGATTATGATCCAAGCATGCCCGGTGGAAGTTAGAAAGCACTGCATTATTCATGAAGTGAATACTACTAAGGAACTCATGGAGGTCATTAAAAAGATCATGGAGGCTCGAGAAGTAAGAGAGGAAAAAATGAAAGGGGAGGAGGAGAATGCAAACAAAGGGTATCCGAGAACCCTGATCCGATGCTTCACAAGTAGACAGACCGGACATCTAGCTAGGAACTGTTCCAACCGTCCACAAGCCCCAACCCGTAGATTTGACCCCAGACCCGCACTTCCAAACGATCGACCTCTACCAAGGGGAACCGATCCAAACCGGGGAGGAATGCTTCAGGTAGAATACAGGGAGACAGAAAGCCAGCCAAATGTCACGATGCCGGAAGAGAGAGAAAAGTTTCTGTTAAACCTCACATAGAAGGGCGGTATAGTGAGGTCAACATCTTACAGAGACAAATGCCTTGTGAAACTATAGTAATCAATGGGAAAGCCTTCAACATGCTAATTGATACGGGGGCAAACAGAAGTTGTCTTTTAGATAATTTAAAAAAAAAAAAAATCAGAAAGAAATAGGCCCCTTAAATCAAACCAGTATTCAGTTGTCAGGAGCCAGGGGTCAACCACTGACGATCCTAGGGAGAACTAATACGGTAGTAGTACAGTGGAAAGGAATTAAATTCACCACCGATTTCTGTGTTTTATCAGGAAAATCGAATAGTGGAGTCGATGGGTATCTGGGGATAGATCTCATAAGTCAGTTGGGGGTAACTATCCAGTGTGGGCCGAAAGACACAACGACCACCCTACGACCTCAAATAGTAGCTACCACAGGAAAACTGTCTATCCCCGCTAGATCTTGGAAAATGATAGAGATTCCTCCAACCCCGGGCATGACTGCCGGGATTTTGAACCTGATGCACAGAATAAAGTGAGAATATCTCCCACCTTTATTACTACCGACCAGAGGAAACTAGTTCTAGCCAACTTTGGCGATGACACGATTAATTATCAAAAAGGAAAACTGTTAGGACAAGTCACACCCACTCAACCCACCACTGTTGGAACTGACGGACCTGTGAACTTACCTGAAATTCCGAAACAATTAACGTCAAATCAAGCCAATACCTTACATGAGTTGCTCTGGACGTACCGAGATGTGTTTGCTCAAAACGAAGGGGACCACAGATCGGCCCGAACCCGACACACCCACGAAATACACACTCAAGGGCTTCCTATTAGGCAACCCTATAGACGACAAAATCCCATTATGAGACAAAAAGAAAAGGAACAAGTCGAGGAAATGATTAAGCAGGGGATAGTAGTGGAATCCTACAGTCCGTGGTCATCTCCAGTAGTCCTGGTAAAAAAAAAAGATGGGTCTACTCGGTTATGTGTAGATTATCGAAAATTAAACGATGTCACCATCAACGACGCGCAACCCCTACCTCGTATAGATGACTCGCTAGAATCACTCAATGGGTCAACCTGCTTCTCTACCATAGACCTACAGAGTGGATACTGGCAAGTACCACTTAGGTCAGAGGACCAAGTGAAAACCGCATTTGCCACGAGTGAAGGCAAACTCTACCAGTTTACCGTCTTGCCTTTCGGAGTTTGTAATGGACCAGCCAGTTTCACTAGAGTCATGGACGAAGTATTGAGGGGATTAACCTGGAGAACCTGTTTAGCGTACTTGGATGATATTATAATGTTTTCCACTAGTTGGGAGGAACATATTCACCGACTACAAGAAGTATTAGAAAGAATCAGGGGGGCAGGACTTAAACTGAAGCCTTCAAAATGCCAATTAGGGGCCCGTGAGGTGGCATATCTAGGGCACGTGGTGTCAAGTAAAGGTATCCAACCGGACCCACATAAAGTGAGATCTATTGCAGAAATCTCACCCCCGTCCTTTGTCAAAGAAATCCGACTGTTTCTGGGAATGGCATCCTATTATCGAAGATTCATACCCAGCTTTTCAAAAATTGCTCGCCCCATGACTAAGAGACTGGAAAAAGGGAGGAGGTTCGACTGGGACCAGAGTTGTCAGATAGCTTTTGATCAACTGAAACAAAAATTAACTTCTAACCCCATAGTTTGTCATCCGGATTTTACCAAGCCGTTTCAGCTATACACCGATGCTTCTGATGAAGGGCTCGGAGCCGTATTGGCCCAGAAAGTGGACGGAAAGGAAAGCATAGTAGCATGTGCTAGCCGGACGCTGAATAAGGGCGAAAAGAATTAGAGCGTTACAAAAAAGGAATGTCTAGCTCTAGTGTGGGCTGTACAATATTTCCGTCCATATCTAGCCAGGGTCCATTTCGAAGTTATCACGGACCACCATAGCTTGCAATGGCTCAGGAAAATGAAAACGGAAGACGGACTATTTGTCAGGTGGAAGGGGATTTTGGAGGAATACTCTTTTGAAGTTAGACATAGACCAGGTAAACTGCACACTAATGCCGATGGCCTGTCTCGACTACCGGTAGCACCCGTCCAACGCACTGAACCTAACAGGGAAGAGCATGACCCTAGGTATGGCGACAAAGTAAAATTCTCTGAGGGAGCCTGGAGGGATTCTAAAGATCGGGTAGCAATTGATTATTTGGAGGCTAAACACATGATCCAAATCCTTCACGGACAAGAAGGAAGGGGGGCTCATTTGGGACAGTCTCGAGTTCTAAAGCAATTTAATGAAAGGTACTGGACCAAGAGGGCCGACCAGATTGTTAAAGAAGTTGTTCAAAATTGTTTGGGATGTCAAAGGGGCAAAGAGGGACGGGGACCTAGACAGTCGCCCGGACACATTACGGTCGGTAAACTGTGGGACAAATTATCTGTGGACATTATGGGACCTCTGCCCCAACAGACGAACAAAAGGTACATCTTAACCTGCGTCGACGTCTTTTCCAAATACACGGTTGCTTGCGCCATTCCGGACAAGAAAGCCGAAACCGTGGCTAGGATTATTCTAGAAAAGGTAATTTTTGTTTATGGCACCCCTGGAGGTATTCTGAGTGATAGGGGCAAAAAATTTAATAATGAAATCTTGCAACACTTGGGAGAAACCTTGGGCTACCAGATACAGCACACCTCCCCGTATTACCCCCAGGGGAATGCTGTGTGTGAAAGGAACCATAGGGTGTTAGCAAATTGTATCCGGGCTAGTCTGATCTCACAAGGGGAGAAAATTGTCCGAGGTTGGCCGGAACTTCTGCCAGAAATTGTCTGGGGGGTAAATACCACGGTTTGTAAGACTACTGGGTATTCTCCCTATGAGATTATTTTTGGAATCACGCCGAAATTGCCTCAAGAACGAATATTACCCTACACCAGTCCTTCCGCCACATATTCCCAACCAGGACAATATTTGAAGGAAGAAGGGGAGCGACGACAGCGAGTTCATGATCATATTACCCAGCAACAGCCTAAGAAAGTTTCTCTAGATAATCCTTATTACCGGGGGGAATATATTCTGGTGAAGAGACATGATCCCACCCGAGCTGGTAAACTGGAAGAAAAATACAAGGGTCCCTTCAGGGTTGTAGAGATAAACGGGCCCTATCAAGTGTTGTACTTGCATCATGGGGATATTGTGTCAGCCACCCATATTCGTCTTACTAAACGATATGAAGGTATTTTACCACCAGATATGAGCGAGTGGAGTAGCGAGGAAGGGAGCGAGGAGGAGATAGAATTCGGGGCTGAACAGGAACTATTCGAAGGACTCTCCGTTCTGGTGGTCTCTTAGTCGCAAACCTAATGAGAGTCTCCCTGAGTTTGGGCAAGAGGGAAACATAGGAGACGAAGAGACTGCGCCAAGTGGGGAAAATGATTACTATGAGCTTACCGATGATGAAAAGTCTACGGTCCCCAACAGCGAAGTTTCAGACCTCAGGAGAGATTTCAATAAGACTTGAAGTAGTGAGGAAGAGTGTTTTCAAGACGAGGTTGAAACTAGGGACGTATTTCTTGAAGGCAAACGTATAATTGGCTCTCACTCAGCTAAAGTCAATGAATGTAGAGAAAATCTTTTGACTAAGGTTCCGGATATAAATCAAGCTAGAGCGTCTAAACCCTCGGGCCCCACAGAAACCCTTACTTGTAGTGGTAGGATTAGCCGTCCACCAATCAGGTACCCGGACGAGGGTATATATAGGACCCCCGAGACACGTGCATGATAGTTGCAAGGCACCATGCCTCTCCCCTCCGACCCTCAGTACCGACTCCGTCAACTAGTAGCAATGGTCGATGGAAAAGGACAGAGAATAAACACTACCAGGGCCTTCAAACAGATTCTCAGTCATCCCGGGCAAGTTATAGTAATTAAAACTGCCGTTGAAAATCAAAATCCTGCACTCCAACTACACAGGTGTCTTTGTGAGCATAGTGGACTGGTGGATTGGCAGCCGGATGGCCAGAATTTCAAGGGAACAGTATTACGTCGATCAGGAGCTCGCCTTAATTTAGTAGGGGGTAATAAATTAAAAAAGCCATCCACCGATCACCGCGTCCCCTCTTACCTGCTCCCCTCGCCAGCTGAGTTTGACACTCCTCCCCAGCCGGCCAATCAGCGGCCTCCATTTTTGTAGTACAAAGCTAAACTCTCCACCTCACCTCTAAATTCGCTCGCGTTCTCTTCCTGGACAGTTTCCTCTGGTTGCGATATATTCAATACCTCGGTTCCAGCCCTATACTCCCGTAAGCCACTGAAAAACATTTCCAACCAGCTTCCAGGAACTTATTATGAAGAGGAAAGACTGGAGGTGGAGGAGGCGAGAAATCAAAGCGAGTGGGCTGCTGCGCAAGCCGCTCAGCCAATCACAGCGCGGGAGAGCGGGAGGCGGGACTATAAAGCAATGGGGGGGGGGGGGCAGGTTGCAGATTCATTCGCCGCTCGGACGGCACTGGGCTAGCTTCTCACAACCTACTTACTCTCTCTCGCTTGGGCACCCACGGGAACTCGGCTCCAGCCTCCCAGCCCTCGCCCTTTGTTCCAGAAGGCCCACCTCAGGCCTATTATCAGCTCTTCCCTAATAAAACAGATACACCTTCAGTATCTGGCCTCCTGTCGTCGCATCGCAGGCTTGCATACCTACAGCTAAGCGAATCAAGAGGACGACAGATAGTAGAGGGGAGCAAAGATTTCCAGTTGATGTAAAGAAAGAGCGAGAATGCAGAACTTACCCAGTGGCCACCAGAAATAATATTTGATGGTTCCTTATAGGACAGACTAAAGAGAAAAGATCCTAGACTTACAGTATAATTGTAAATAATATAATGATGTGTTTAGAATAGTTATTTTTGTTAGCAAAGGCGTAATGCCGAGAGTTGTAATTAGATAGGATCTGATAGGAAAGATTTAAGTATAAAGCAAAATGGGGGGGGGGGGGGGAATCAATTCTTAAAGACAGAGGGGCAACCAATAGGCTCAGGGGAAAACAGTTTTTAGTTAGTTGCCCGATGGGTCAGTTATAGGTAGGATGGACACTAGTCCATATAAATAACGAACTCATTTGTTATAAAGGAAACTATATCCATTATCATTTATTATGTTCTATCCAACAACCAACTCTACTCCTAAAATCGATTAATGAAATATTACAACCGCATGTGGCAGTCCGTGGATTCGAATCCAGGACGCTCACATCGAATATCAACACCTTATGCATTGCACCACGAAGGCAGTTAAAGGATGGTGGACACTGCCTACGATTTATTATGCAACTTAGAATCCTGCATATCAATCTAAGCATGTACACACATCCCAACTGCAACTCACGTAGGCTATGCATATGTGAATGGAAAGAGCATTTAATGGGGCCTTAACCACTAGGGAGGACAATTGGGTCAGTTTTGGGGGAGTGTTAAGGACGTTACGTCCAGTATAATGTATTCATAAGAATTTATATAAGGGATTATAACCGTGAATCTTGTCCGTGTAGAGGTTTTGAGGTACAGTTTACCCATTTAAGAAATATTATTGATTAAGTGTTTATTGTGAATATAGCTTATTTGTAATAGGATTGCGTTAGCGTATAATCGGAAGGTGTTATCAATTAGATTTAACAAGGTAAATCGTGTAAACAACCTGTTCATTTGAGTAACTGTGTGATAGAATTCAAGATTGTATTTGAGAGGAAAATCTAACTAACTTGTAATTCCGGCCGGTTCATTTGTAGGAATTTATTGTCTATTCAGAGAGTGTTAACCCTTCCTACCCGGGCTGCCTTAGGTAAGGACAGCACGAAAGAAGGGCAGCTACCCGGTATGCCTTATCTAAGGCATGAGCTTAATAGCCTAATTAAGCTTGGTCCGAACGCCGTGCGTACGACGTATGTCAACAAACCCAAGCGTTCGTCACCGCACCTCCGAAATCAAGAAGGAGAAGACTCCTCAATGTTATTGTTATGACGTCATGACGAAATTAGTGTCTAAAAAGCCCCCATATTGGCAACATCTCTGCAATATTGGCTCCACTGAAATCGTCATCACAACTGAACCAGTTGACTTACAGAGCTCTACTCAATGCCAAAATACAGATTGAAAACCGCACTACGATTATAGATGAGTGGGAAAGTTCTAGCAGTGAAAATAAACATAAATACGGTAGCCTAGGCCTAGACGTTTTTCGGCCATATCGCCCGGGTAGGGGCGACCGTCATTAGCTAAGACTGCCCGGGTAGGAAGGGTTAAGGTACCCTTGTTGTAACAACGTCTTTGTTATATGAGTTAATGTAACATATATGAAAGTGTAGTAAAGAGATTATATGTATTAATGCTTTGGTCTCTGGAGTATACACAATAGGCCCAGTG
The DNA here is from genome assembly GCA_037953745.1 of Lithodes maja. Classification (NCBI taxonomy): domain Eukaryota; kingdom Metazoa; phylum Arthropoda; class Malacostraca; order Decapoda; family Lithodidae; genus Lithodes; species Lithodes maja. Next base: position 27,917 of record JBAKBP010005158.1, read on the forward strand.
GACGTGTTTAATACTTAAGGATAGATAAAGCATATCACTTTTGTTAAATAGGTAAATAATGATTGATTTATTAGGCCCTGGTCTCCACCGTACACACAGCAGGGCTCGGAATAAACTATAGTAAATTAGAAACTAATAACGTGCCTTTGGATCGAAGTCAACTTGAGTCAATACCTGAATAACGGGAATTCAGCTAGAGAGTAACGGGGGCTCTAGGGTTCCAAAGAACAACCTATCGTGAATCGACGTAATATTCAATCCGTGTCTTGAACTCATCTCGGCCCGAACAGAGAAACAGTTATTAGAGTAGTTAGGAAGTTTTGTTAAAAAAAGTATACAAACTTCTAGATGACTGTCGATTTATCCCCCACGTAAGTAGTATAGACAAGAAAATAAAATAAATACTACAATAATATATAATATTATTATATAGCTTTCTCACCTCTTTAACCCCCTCAGACAGGATATATTAACTGTCTGACGGGTTGGCAGACCGCCCGGTATTACTCCTACAACAGTCTTTCTGACACTGAGGGACCATTAGACGTCGGAGGAATTTTGAGTTGCCATCAATCGACAGATTATGATCTAACTTACCTAACTTACTGAGCTCAAAATGACGCAGAGGCGTCATATAAATTATTATTGAGCTATTTACCTAGGCTCATATGACGCAGAAGCGTCATTTGATAGTTTTGGGCGGAACCGTCATATGAGACGGAAAGGGTTAATTACTCAATACACCTTATGAAGTGGACCGCACTGTCATTCGCGGTTGTTGTCATATGCATGGGGATCAAACGAATTAGCTTTTAGATCAGTCAGAATGAAATTGACTAGACCTGCTAACTTAAACTAATATTGTTATGCCTTTTATTGTTCATCCTGTCGTATCACATTATTGCGTCAACGCGATCTGACCTAAGATGTGTGTGTGTGCCATTTCCTCCTTTCCTCAAAAGTCAACTCACAGACGTCAAAATAAGTAAACCATCAGTTTCAGAAGTTTCAATATGTTCAGAACACTATGATCTATATTATCTTTTTGAACCTCTCACGTTTTTTTACGCAATTTTGAACCTATTAGGGATACTTTAAAGCCTTTGTTATCATCAGGGGTATTTAGAAACCTTTAGTTTAGTTACTTCAACCTCTGCAGTTGTCTTTGAGTTAGCTGTGGGCAGAAAACTAATTTTGGAGAGGTAATTATAAGAGTGAGAGAACTCTATTTATTATTGCTAATCTGGCAACCCCTGTGTCATAAAAACGTGAAAGGGTTAACACTTATTTAGCGGGTGGTAATGTATTTTACACTGTACTGCTCAGCGGGCATAATCTCGAAATCTTCGCTCAATATCACTTGCCCTAGCGCCGTTACTATGGCTCCAATGCGAACGAAACAATCATTTTTGGAAAGAGCAACTCCTCGTCTCCCCATATAAGTCTATGTATGGATGTTATGAATGAGTGTGGAGGGTGGGAAGAGGTGAGGAAGAGGAGGTACTTTTTGGTCTATTTCCCGGGCGCGTTTGGTTGAGTTTGCTTTGGCCTGACTTCGGCCTCTCGCGCGTCTACTATTCCTTCGGTAATCGGTCTTATTTTTCTCTTATTTCTCCTTATTTCTGTATTCTCTGTATTCTCTCTCTCTCTCTCTCTCTCTCTTTCTCTCTCTCTCTATTTCTTTCTCTCTCTCTCTCTCTCACTCCTGTCTGTCTGTCTGTCTGTCTCTCTCTCTCTCTGGCTCGCTCGCACGCTCTGTCTCTCTCTCTCTTCCTCATCCGTATATGTAATTCTCATTATTATTTTCTCTAATCTCTCTCACTCCTGCTGTCTGTCTGTCTCTCTGGCTCGCTCGCTTTCTCTCTCTCGCGCTCCCTTTCTCTCTTCCTCATCCGTATATGTAATTCTCATTATTATTTTCTCTAACTAATCCCTCTATTTCATTTATTTGCTTGTAATATTTCTGTATTATTATATCTTTTTCACTTTCTTCAGTTCAGTTTCTGTATTCTCTCTATACGGTGGGAATGGTATTTCGTATGAGGGATGTGCAGCACAAATATTCAATCTTTCGTTGTTTGGTTGTTAGTATTACCGTAAGAAATTTACTGAACGCCTGCAAATAATACGCTATAAAATGCTTGCAATCAAACTCTCAAGCAATTTCAAGGTCACATGCAATTATAAATGTAGGCTATAGGTAGACCCAGAGAGGAAGAGACAAGAGAGAGAGAGAGAGAGTGTCGTGATAATATAACAATGTTACATATGTATCATATATATATGAAAACATAATATATACGGTAGGCCTACATCTGTTCCCCACAATCATATAATACCAAGCACAAATATTCAATATTTCATTGTTTTTATTACCGTAAGAAATTTACTGAACGCCTGCAAATAATACGCTATAAAATGCTTGCAATCTCTCTATTGTGACGCATGCCGAGTATGAGCATGCTGTACAGAACGCTCAGTCAGGCCCCACTCTCGCTAGGATCGTCAGGGCAGGAACTTTGGCTGTAGTCTGTGTAGAGTTTCCTAACTCAGTTTATGTGAACCGTTGTACTATAAGTATTATAATTATGTATTTTGTTTTCTTCTAAGTCAACGAGTTCTATTTTATATCATTAGATATAAGTATTGTGTGTGGGACTTATAGATAATGATGAGAGAGAGAGTTATGTAACGACGGCCAGTGAGCGCGCCACGAGGTGTGTAGGCCTCACTCCCTCCTCCATCCTCCCTCCTCCCTCATCAAGCGCGTGGGAAATCCTTTGTCGATCCCAGATTGAGGGAGAATATGACGTCATGATTGCCAGTGGGCGGTCCTTAAGTAGTTTGCGATATGCCGCTAGAGGGCCGAGTATAAAAAGGAGAGGTCCTCGCCACAATTCTTTAGAACTCATCAGGCAGAGCGACTTCTCATATCCCTTGCAACTATCCATATTCTTCCGACTGATGTGAACTTTCTCTACTCTCTGAACAGCCTATCTTCTTCTCTTCTCGTCCCTTTTTAACCAATGACCCCTTTGGTGCAGATTTAGTTAGCCAAAGTATTATCGCTTGAGTTCTCACGAGATAAGTGCCTGTTAGATAGCCTATTTTTGGAAGGGTTAACTAGAATAGGATTGATTGATGTTTGTTGCACTCGTATATGCATTTCCCTGTGTGCGATTATTCATGTTCCTGTTTTCTGCTGGTTTAGGCAATGCTAGACTGGGATAGGGTTTCTGAGTTGTGATTTCCTATGAGTACTAGGTTGCGGTTGAACCAGTACAATTGCAACGGAGACGTGGAACGCCTAGGTGGTCTTTCTGACTGTGTACCGTGGGAGTTTAGCACTGTGTTGCGAGTGAGGGCTTTTGCCTCTGCCACCCAACACTGTACTATCTCATTTGCTTGACTTTGAGAGGATCGCCAGGAGAGAACCAGATACTAGTGATCTGGATCTCTCAAGAGAGCATCCCGTCAATTAACGTAATTTGGCCGCACAGTCTTAAGGACCTCGCTAGGCTACGAGCCGCTTGCTCAGCCATTGTCTCTTAACCTTATGTATCCCAGCTAGACTTTGCTCGACCAGCAGATACAGCATAGTATTGAAGCTTCTCCTTATGTATATTATTGTTTATGCACTATTGATTTCATGTGTGGCACGCTTAGCTACTTCAGAGATTAGTGGCCCACGAGCACAATCTTAGTAGGCTATTGCCAGTGCATTGTCGGAGTACTTCTTCTTAATGTTTGCCATATCCTATTGCTTATTCTTATAATTCTTCTTATGTCAATTTAAAGCCTTTAATTACCAGTGAGTTATTCATTAAATTGCTGTTCAAAATCCGATACTTACTTCTTATGAGTATTCGAGAAGCATCTAACTTATCAGAAGATTCCTTGCTTGATGCTCGAGGACTATTGTTTAACGTAACGTAATAGTGCCGATCCGAAGTAGAGGGTGGAGGACTTCTTAAGTTCTTAGTTCAAGGGTGGATTACTTCGGCTTCGGCCAACACTATTCTTTAGTGTTGTAGTACTTTCTTCTTTGTTTGATTGTTGACCAGACTAGATAACTCCCGTCTTGTTATTAGTCTGTTGTGTGAAACGCTAGTACCGAGTTCTTGTATACCCCGTTATAGCAGATAGAACTCTGGAGGGTAGTGGCGTTTTTTGTTCGGCTGGCAGTACTCTGGGGTTGGGATCGTGTGTTTCCGTTGTGGCAGCGAGCCATACTCGAGTCCTGTGTAAGAGCCCTAGTGTACCCGAGTGCCCGGTCGTAACAAATGGCGACCTTGCTTAGGATTTTGTGAACAGTATAATTTTTTGCAGAGTTGTACAACATTTGTTTGTTCGTACTTTAGCGTGCATATTGAAGAATATTTTTTTTTTGTAAGGCAATTAGGAGAGCATTTAAGAGACTCCAGTTAATTTAGTAATTAGTGCTTACATAAGGGAGTTTAACACTTTTGTCTCGAGAATTTTTTGTGAACTTCAGTATGTCGTGCCCTAGTATTGACGAGGAGCGAGAGATGCCATTTGAGGAGGTGCCGTTAGTAACTAGTGAGGAGGATGCTAGACTTTTTGTGAGTAAGCAGTACCATGTGACGGAGGAGAGGCTGACTGGGGTGAATGTTTATGGCTTGCACCTGATAGCCAAGGTTTTGGGCAGATCCAATGTAGGAGGGATGTCCAAGGGGGAGCTGATTTCCTGGGTGTTGCGTGGGCGACATGGGGTTTCGGAGGAGAGGGCGTTTGGGGGGGTTCCTCCCCAGATCCCCTCTCACTCGACTCCCACAGTGCCGTCCACTCAGTTGCCGGAGGTTAGCACTCTCCCACAGAGGGATGAGAATTGGAAGATTGAAGTGCCCTCGGGCGGTGCGTATGGTGGTTCCCCAGTTCTTGCCCCCCCTCCTTCAGTAGTGGCAGCTCCCTCTTCCTGCCTGTCTCCAGATATGATATTTAGACTTGAGCTTGCTAAAATTGAGTCTAGGAAGCAGGAGAAGGAGATTGAGGCTGAGGTTAGGAAGCAGGAGAATGAGACTAGGAGGCATGAGATTGAGGCTGAGACTAGGAGGCATGAGGCTGAGCTTAGGTACGACTCAGAGAAATATTGTGCTCAAATAGATTTAGATAAGACTCGTGCAGAGTCGACAGGGATTCGGATGGGCCGTGAGGGCCAAGTAAGAGAACAGTCCTTGTCCCACTTAGTCAAGTTGGTGCCGGCATTTAGTGAAACTGAAGTCACAGAATTTTTTAATCGTTTTGAGAAGAAGTGTAGGGAGCATAATTGGCCTGAAGAGAAGTGGGCAGCTCTGGTCTCCTCAAGACTTACGGGTAAGGGTCTGAAGGCTTATGATGCACTGCCTTTAGAGTCTTGCATTGACTACCCAGAATTGAAGAGAGCTGTCCTACGGGCATACGAGTTGCAACCAGAAACATATCGATTGAAGTTTCGGGGTGTTACAAAGACTAGGGAGGCGACCTTTCTTGAACATGCCCGGGACTTAAAAGATGCACTTGCTAACTGGACACGTTCTGAGAAAGCTGAGACGGCCGAACAGTTGACTGAGCTGTTTCTGCTCGAGCAGTTTTATAAGTGTACTGGTGCAGATATGACTTTAACTATTAAAGAAAAGAACCCTAAAACTCTACAGGAGGCAGCTGAGATGGCTGACCTCCGGCTATCACTAATTCGTGGGTGCGGGTCTGCCCAGCGTAGTGAGGCAGGTAACAAGGGGCGTGATGCCCCACCCCCCCGAGTTAGTGATATACCTTATGCAAACAAGTACAAGAGCTATGATACCAAGACTGACCACAAGACTAGCACCGTCCCATTTAAGAAGGGGCCGGGCCCTTCCCAGTACCAAGGGAAGCCCAGAGGGGAGTTGGAGTGTTATCATTGTCATGAAAAGGGGCACTTTGCAAGAGTCTGTCCTAGCAAACCACCTACAGCAGCTGTGTCTTTGGCCTGCAACATTGGTGTGTCTCCGAAGTCTTCCGAGTTTGCCCGGGGCAGTTCGTCAGAGGCTGAGGCACAGCCAATGCAGAAGCACCTGGGAGGCTCGAACCCTGCTCAGGATGTTTTTTGCGACCATAGAGGACGGGGTTGCGTGATGTGGGCGGGGCGCAAGCATGGAGTAGAGGTCTTGCGTGATACAGGTGCTTCCCAGACTTTGATGAATAACTTGACTGGCTACCCTATAAATGCGGCTCGGGTGGTAGTGGTGCAGGGTATTAATGCAACTCGGTCATACCCGCTGGTGCGGTTGGAGTTGGAGGTGGATGGTGTGGCACGTGAATTGGATGTTGGGATTGTGGAGAAACTGCCAGTGGAGGGCGTCGACCTTCTTCTCGGCAACGACTTTGCAATGCCCGCTTCTGAGGTTCTACCCTTAGTCGTTGCCGAGAGGCCGGCCGACGTGAGTAGGGAAGAGCGAGAGTGTGTCGAGCGGTGCCAGGCACAACCCATGGCGTGTGCTGTCACCCGAGCTCGGGCAGCTAAAGTGTCACAGCCTAGTCCTCCGTCTTCAGACCAGCAGAGGAACGATCAACAGGAGGAGGCTAAAGCTGGAGTTGGTTTTAAGAGTTTTGACTCGGCGGCTCTCCTGGGTGATTCAGTATTGGCACCTATGTTAGAGTCTGGAGAGGCCCCAGGACCTGTCACAGCTAGTGAGGAGGTAGGGCCGGAAGAGACTCCGAGGCAGCAACGTTGCACACGGAGAGAAAAAAGGGTTGCTCAGTTTGATATTGGGGGAGGACTTGGGTTGCTTCGGAAGCATCTAGACAGGTTGGTTCCCTCAGATATTTGTAAACTGCAGTTGGAGGATCCGGAAGTTCAGAAGTGTGGTAATGGTGCTGTCGAGATTAAACACGAGGACGGGGAAGCATGTCATGTGAACCTGTTGGAGGAGTTTGTGAGGCAACCACCTGAGCAGCCTACTGTCCCTGCGTTGGTCTGCCGCGGCCAAGGTGGAGAAGGAGAGGGGGGCAGTAGGGCACAGGTGGAGGAGAGTAGGGATTGTCATGTCTCGGCGAAGCAGTGGGCGGGGGACACGAGTCTGGTGGCTGTGGAAGCGCTAGAGCACCTGCCTGAGCAGCAGTGTGCAGCACTCCAGCACCAGCTCGGTTCATACCCCACTGGTCGTGCCGAGCCCCTGAGTCTCACAACTCGGACGGTGCGAGATGTTCCGCGGGCAGGTCACGTGAATGTTAAAAGACCGTTAGCCTCGTTGTTTCGGTGGTTCAAGGTGGGCGACGAGGCTTTGGCATGGTTGCCAGGTCAGGGTCGACCCATGGCTGCCAAGGGTGGTGGTCAAAAGGAGGACATTGAGCAGATTGGTAAGGTCGGCTGTGGTATCGCAGTGCCCGGTCGTCGCATAGCCTCCCAATGCTGCTCTAGTCTAATGCAACAGCCCTACCATAGACCGACTGTATCTGGCCATGTCGCTGAAAGCGGTGATGCTGCGCAGGCAGATGTCGTCACAAGGAATGCGGGGGTGCGCATGTACGGTATCGGCGGGGAAGCCTTAGCAATAATGAACTGTGGGAGTGACTGCACGGGTGGTACTGATTGTCCCTCTCATGACCTGGCTGTTCTAGGGACGAAGGTGGAGAAGGAGGGAGACTACAGGTTAGAAGCTGCGGTCTCGGCTGGGTTGTGGGAGGGCACTAGACATGTTGTTCGTGGAGACAGTGCAAGGCAGTTATTTACTAGGCTATGGCAGTACTTTCGCATGTTTGTTGCTTCTTCAGACCTGATGTACGGGGTAGAATCCGACATGCAGGCTGGAGATCGTGCAAGGCTCAGTTTAATTCCCTACCGTATAAATCCTGCTCGACAGCCTATGGTGCAAGCAGAGCTGGATTACGTGTGGACGAAGGGTCTGAGGGATAAGGAATGTCGTGAGTGGTCGTTGCTTGTAACTTTGTCCGAGCGTGCTAAAGAGGTATGTGGTTTTGTTGTGGACGGGAGTACCTACCAGTGCAATGTTATGCCTGACGGACTTAAGAATGCACTAGCAACGTTTCAGAACCTGATGAATGAAAGTGAAAAGGACGATGATGCGCTGGGGCATTTCGAGGTCTATGTTCCAGCCTATGGTCCGGTCGTTGTAGTTTACCCAGATCATCACCCTCTCAAGATCTTGGACCAGTTTCACAATCGGAGTATGAGGCTGACCAGGTGGTCACTAAGGTTATTGGTATATAACCTGGACATACGCCATATTGCCGGTTGTGATAACGTGGTTGCAGATGGTCGTTCAAGGGTATATGATCCTGGGTAGATTGACACACGGGTAGCCTCCTGCTTTAGTTTGAGTAGTATTTTGCGTTTGGTGCTTGTTGGCTCGCGGTTGTAGCCCAGCGTATTGGGTCGTAAAGCAGGAGTTGAGCGTTTGGTATAGAAGAAAAAATAGGCTGCCCTTATAGTGCAGCCGGAAAAAACATATTAAAATATAAAAATCATATAAAAACTCTTTCTTTTTGATATAGATAATTGTATAAGTTTGTCATAGCCTATAGAGTTTGAGTAGTCCACGAACTATCAAACGGCTGAGCTGCTGTAAGCTCGCTCTGGGAGCATGATATTGTGTCTTTTGCTATTGTTGGGAGGAGTTATAAAATGTGAATTTTTTTTTTATATAAGATGTGTTTTAGTGATAAACTCAGCGTTGTTTTAGTGCCATGCGGTCGCTGGGTGTGAGGGGTTTGATGAGGTTCTGCGTGTCAGATTTTAGCTCAGGGTTGAGCAAGTAAAATCTTGGGGGAGGTGTGACGCATGCCGAGTATGAGCATGCTGTACAGAACGCTCAGTCAGGCCCCACTCTCGCTAGGATCGTCAGGGCAGGAACTTTGGCTGTAGTCTGTGTAGAGTTTCCTAACTCAGTTTATGTGAACCGTTGTACTATAAGTATTATAATTATGTATTTTGTTTTCTTCTAAGTCAACGAGTTCTATTTTATATCATTAGATATAAGTATTGTGTGTGGGACTTATAGATAATGATGAGAGAGAGAGTTATGTAACGACGGCCAGTGAGCGCGCCACGAGGTGTGTAGGCCTCACTCCCTCCTCCATCCTCCCTCCTCCCTCATCAAGCGCGTGGGAAATCCTTTGTCGATCCCAGATTGAGGGAGAATATGACGTCATGATTGCCAGTGGGCGGTCCTTAAGTAGTTTGCGATATGCCGCTAGAGGGCCGAGTATAAAAAGGAGAGGTCCTCGCCACAATTCTTTAGAACTCATCAGGCAGAGCGACTTCTCATATCCCTTGCAACTATCCATATTCTTCCGACTGATGTGAACTTTCTCTACTCTCTGAACAGCCTATCTTCTTCTCTTCTCGTCCCTTTTTAACCAATGACCCCTTTGGTGCAGATTTAGTCAGCCAAAGTATTATCGCTTGAGTTCTCACGAGATAAGTGCCTGTTAGATAGCCTATTTTTGGAAGGGTTAACTAGAATAGGATTGATTGATGTTTGTTGCACTCGTATATGCATTTCCCTGTGTGCGATTATTCATGTTCCTGTTTTCTGCTGGTTTAGGCAATGCTAGACTGGGATAGGGTTTCTGAGTTGTGATTTCCTATGAGTACTAGGTTGCGGTTGAACCAGTACAATTGCAACGGAGACGTGGAACGCCTAGGTGGTCTTTCTGACTGTGTACCGTGGGAGTTTAGCACTGTGTTGCGAGTGAGGGCTTTTGCCTCTGCCACCCAACACTGTGCTATCTCATTTGCTTGACTTTGAGAGGATCGCCAGGAGAGAACCAGATACTAGTGATCTGGATCTCTCAAGAGAGCATCCCGTCAATTAACGTAATTTGGCCGCACAGTCTTAAGGACCTCGCTAGGCTACGAGCCGCTTGCTCAGCCATTGTCTCTTAACCTTATGTATCCCAGCTAGACTTTGCTCGACCAGCAGATACAGCATAGTATTGAAGCTTCTCCTTATGTATATTATTGTTTATGCACTATTGATTTCATGTGTGGCACGCTTAGCTACTTCAGAGATTAGTGGCCCACGAGCACAATCTTAGTAGGCTATTGCCAGTGCATTGTCGGAGTACTTCTTCTTAATGTTTGCCATATCCAATTGCTTATTCTTATAATTCTTCTTATGTCAATTTAAAGCCTTTAATTACCAGTGAGTTATTCATTAAATTGCTGTTCAAAATCCGATACTTACTTCTTATGAGTATTCGAGAAGCATCTAACTTATCAGAAGATTCCTTGCTTGATGCTCGAGGACTATTGTTTAACGTAACGTAATAGTGCCGATCCGAAGTAGAGGGTGGAGGACTTCTTAAGTTCTTAGTTCAAGGGTGGATTACTTCGGCTTCGGCCAACACTATTCTTTAGTGTTGTAGTACTTTCTTCTTTGTTTGATTGTTGACCAGACTAGATAACTCCCGTCTTGTTATTAGTCTGTTGTGTGAAACGCTAGTACCGAGTTCTTGTATACCCCGTTATAGCAGATAGAACTCTGGAGGGTAGTGGCGTTTTTTGTTCGGCTGGCAGTACTCTGGGGTTGGGATCGTGTGTTTCCGTTGTGGCAGCGAGCCATACTCGAGTCCTGTGTAAGAGCCCTAGTGTACCCGAGTGCCCGGTCGTAACACTATTTTCTCTAATCTCTCTCACTCCTCCTCTCTCTCTCTCTCTCTCTCTCTCTCTCTCTCTCTCTCTCTCTGGCTCGCTCGCTTTCCCTCTTCCTCATCCGTATTATGTATTTTTCATTATTATTTTCTCTAACTAATCCCTCTATTTCATTTATTTGCTTGTAATATTTCTGTATTATTATATCTTTTTCACTCTTTCTTCAGTTCAGTTTCTGCATTCTCTCTCTCTCTCTGTTTCGCTTGTTTTGCAGGAATTTTGTTTTTGTTTTATATATAATATATAATAATTTACTTATCATTACTTACTATATCGTATAAACAATAGTAGGTAGCCAACTTACCATAATACCGATACACCAAACCGATCCGCATGCGGTTTTGTTTATCACCTGTTTACTAAAGTGCCACCATTATCGATTTTCTTGGAGCCGACTCGAGCGGGAGGGTTACCAATTGAAGTTAAATCCGCTAGCATATATTGTTAGATGTAAGACATGATAAATACCACTAGAAATATGAATTGGCAAAATCCATGTAATATCACTTCGAAATTGTTCTGAAATTTCAAAACAAAACCGCTAGTGTAAGTCATTGCTGCTAGATCGAAGTAAAGGTCTCTAGATCTAGCGGAATTCGCTATACGTATTGGCAGTACTGCACACTCATTCATTTCCTATTGAGCTCGTCCTGGAATCTTTACGACTCTGAATCTTACGATTGCCGACGGCGATACGTTGTTGACATTGTTGTTGATGTTCCAGTGGAGGGATTAACAAAATATTTTCCTTGTCCAATAATAGCTATTTCATAGTCCCACAGGACTTATTTTGATATATTTATCAAATTTATTGAACGCCTGAAAATAATACGCTATAAAATGCTTGCAATCAAACTTTCAAGCAATTACAAGGTCACATGCAATTATAAAAAGGTATATTGTAGACCACAATCTTCGCCAAGCTTCGTTGTTGCTTGTATTATCGTGAGAAATGTACCATACACCCTGGTTATCGTGAGAAATTTACGGAACGCCTGCAAATAATACGCTATAAAATGCTTGCAATCAAACTCTCAAGCAATTTCAATGTCACATGCAGTATAGGTAGACCCAGAGAGGAAGAGACAGACAGAGAGAGAGAGGAGGTCAAGAACATCTGCTAGGTGTGATTTCCCCTGGGAGGGAAGAGAAGATTAGTTAGGGGCGTACCCTGGCCTACATCAGACAAAGAGAGTACAAAGGAGTACAAACAAAGAGAGTGAGACAGAGAGAGAGAGAGTGTCGTGATAATATAACAATGTTAGATATGTATCGTATATATGAAAACATAATATTTACGGTAGGCCTACATCTGTTCCCCACAATCATATAATGCCAAGCACAAATATTCAATCTTTCGTTTTTTTTGTTTTACGTAAGAAATTTACCGAACGCCTGCAAATAATACGCTATAAAATGCAAAGGAAATTTCTTGTAGAGTGCAATTTTGAGGATGTAATGTGCTCTGAGAGAGAGCAGAGCGGTGATTAGGAGCATAAATTAGCTCAAGACCGCTCGCCACACAGGGAATTATATAAGGAAATTACCGTATTTTAGGGTTTTTGCACTCGTGTTGCACAATCGTTGAAAGACAACCAGTGATCGTAGAAGGATAGTTCGGGTGTCATTGGAAAGCTCAATTTACGCACTTTCAGGGATACATACTTGTATTACGCTCTGGATCTTGTTTATGCATGAAAAAGAGCACGGAACAACCCCATTTAGGGTAAGAAAAAAACCCGCTGGGCGGCACAGTGAAATATACTCCACCAGCCGCTTGTAAGGTGATAAAATGCTTGCAATCACATTTTCAAGCAATTATATAATGTAAATTGTACTTACCAACACCCACACCAGTATGTTCTTCGTCAGTAACGTCTCCAATTTGCTCAAGGGTCTGTCCAATATCAACCACAACATCCACCCCACGCAAATTATGCTTGGGATGAAAGCCTATGATCGGGTTATTTTCGTCTTCCGAGTCATCCACACTACCAAAACTCTCACCCAGACCTTCGACGGTTTCATCCAACAGCTTATTAGAAAATTCTGAAGAGTTCAGCATGATATCTAGTTCCTGGGTGGTAAGCCGGTCGTGGTTAGTAGGGTGGCGCGACGCACTAGGGATGGCGGCCACCGAATCGAACACGGGCAAATCTTGACCTTCCATTATGGCTGCTTGAAGGTCACTTAGTCACGGTCACGCAGTGGGGATGTGTGTGTGGGCCCTTGTAGTACACCGCCTGACCACCAAATTTCACTTTCCACCTAAATTAGGGCGGGAATACGCCCACAGACTTAAGTCCGACCCCGCCATTTAGTCCAATTTTCTCGTATCGGTCTTAAGTCCGACCCCGCTAAATAAGGGTTAATGAATATTGTTTATAGAAGTATTAGTATTGGCTACTCTTACTATTATACATAAGTAGGCTATTATGTTCACGGCGAAAGAAGACCCAGGTAACCACGTTTAATCAGTATTGTTTTCAACATTTCGCCTCCTAATCTATAAGTCATCATCAGGATGTAAAGTTTCCAACATATCAGTATCAGCATAGAGTGTTGTATACATTAACCCCTTACCAACGGGGATGTTTGTAACTTCTATTACCTGCCTTACTGGTGATGGGCTGGTCTATCAGAGTGAGAACTGAGCGATCTCTGCCATCCCCATAGCTTACTCTGACTGTTCCTTTTACTTATATATTTTCTAGATCTCAAGTGACGGCGTCTCTTCCGTGGATTGACCTCCCAATCTACCAGATTGGAAGCCAAAGCGTCACATTTTTCCTTTGCCCCTCAACTTTCTCTTCATAATTTCTGAGGGGCACAGGGCTCTGGGTGGGGCTTTGGCTTCCCGGGCGTTTCCGCTCCCTCCTCAGATCCCCGCCATGGAGTGGCTTCGGTCACCCAGGCTTTATTGTGGTCGGCAGGGAGGGTTCTGTGGGGGCACTCGGTTATGGCCTTGGCCTTGCTCGGGGACTTGGGGCTGTTCGGCCAGGCAGCTTGGGGAACAACAACAACAACAACAACAACCTGCCTGGCGGGCATATTGACCCTAAACGAGTTTCATTCCATGATCTTTTTCATGCATAAACAAGAGTAATACAATTATCTATCCGTGAAGGGGCGATAATAGAGCTTTCGAATGACACCTGAATCATCCTTGTACGACCATGGGTTATCCTGTAGCGATTGCGCAACGAGAGGTGAAAAACCTATAATAACGTAATTTCCCCAGTTATTTCCTGGTCTCGCGAGGCCGTGGGTGTGGAATGTTCCGGTGGGGAGCTCAGTCGCGGCTCTGTGGTCGGGCCGAACGGTCAGAGCCCGCCTATCGTCCTCCCAATGCGTGGACTCTCTCTCAGAGCCGATAATGTGCTCAAAATCCCGCCCGACTATTGTCGGGCACCGGACAATAGTCCATTGTTTTCTTGCCCGACATATGTTGGGCGCCGCGGCTTGAGTGTTAAAGCTAAGCCTCATATTATTTTACCTAGTATCATACTTTCCAATGAAATTTAATATAATAGAGTTGAATATATTTGATGCAAAGTCACTCGGAGAATATAAACTAACAATTAGCTAAATCAAATTCAATAACAAATAAAATAATAAATAGGAAATATCTTGCATTACTCAAATAAAACACCTTTCTAGTCTGTGATTACCTGTTCCTCCTCGTTTTCCTAAAGGGACTTACTTTTTGTCGTCCTTCGACCTTGGGCATGGAATCGTGATCTCTCTATCACACTAACTTAACGCATGACAGTCGTAATCTACCAATATCAGATGAACTCGCTCCTCAGATTTATTTACTCCAATAAATAGATTCCCTCTATATCATTTGCAATCGCCAATAAAAAGTCGAGTTTATTCCATATTATCGCAATTATGATAATTTTGACCGATAATACAATTAAAAAAGTCAACACGAATTGAAGGTAGTAGTCAGGATGCCAACACATTATAGTGTGACATTGCATACTAATACATTTGTTTTTTATAAAATGATAGTAGAGTACATGTAGTTGAAGGAACTGGAAGGTGCCAGCTCGTAACAGTTGGGGAATTTCTAAAAATTAGGTCAAATCCAAATGTTCACCATTTACCATTATTACCTTCTTCTCAGTTACCATAGTATGTTTAACACAGATTATAACAATAATGTTGTAATGATATACAGTCATGAGATTCATAGCACCTTATATTATCATGTAATAATTACAAAACATAACAGTTCAAAGCATTATTTATCCATCATTAACCCTGTTCAGGCCAAGGAAGAAAAATGATCGCCCTAAATTGCACCAGAACTGTATGTTGACCCCAGTGCCTTTACATTTTCAGGCTTTTAAAGGAATTATATTAAACACGATTTGAATATATTTTACAACTTTAGCCTTAGTCAGGGACGTATACAGGAGCCTTTTAGGAAGGGGTCCTCGTTTCTCTCCATTTTTGTTGTTGTCAAAACAAAAGAAAAATCTAGCTCGTTTAAAATGCATTGTTTTGAGATAATTTGTGTGTGAAACAAAAATGCATGTGCTGAATAGAACTAAGGACCCAAAGACTGGGTCAAATTCATACACCATCATAGGAAAACAAATATATAACGTATTTCAATAGACCATAGCCAAAGAAATTTCTTGATGATGGACTCTAACCAAACAATGTAATGCATTAATCTCGAGAATAAGGAAGGTATTACACTACCTCTTTAGACTCTAGTAGTTACTGCTACAACCAGTGGGTAACTGAATACATTTGACAGTAATGTAACAACTATGGAAAACATGTACCACACCTGAATAGCAAAAATGGATTAACTGTCTTCAGCATCGTCGTCTTCAATGTCATCATCGTCATCCTGACACTGGGCCTCAAATGGAGAGAACTGTTTCGTGTGTTCATTCAAACAGATGTTGTCAGCTCCGCATTTGCAGTACGATGTGCATGAAAGTCCATTTGCCCGACAGCTGCATTTCTGGTTGGCACATGGCGATTTAGACTTGCAGCCACAAGCCACGGTTTGCCAAAGATTAGGAGGTGCAATGAGGTCAGTCCCAAGCATGGGTGTTAGGATTTTGTTCTCTGTCTTCCACCCATACTGAGAAATGCCAAGTTCTGGAGGACTTGGTTGATTAGCTGCAGTCCACAGTAGAACCTGGAGGTGTTCACGCTTGATGTGCTGAATTCACTTGAAGTACAGCATTATATGTTGGTGGCAGGCTCTTAATTTTAGGAGGTTCTTTCTTGCTGGTGAACAAGCAAAATCTCAAGTCATTAAGTGAGGAGACCGGTGCTGTTCAATACAAAGCTGACAGGAAACGAAATCCTTCTTCAACCCATTCCTTTTTTTTTTCTATGTTATTCTTGGCAAATGCTTCAAGACAAATAGATGAGTTCAGCAAAACGTTAACTGATGAGACTTTACCCTTACCAAACGGATAAGACACAGAGTTACATCCACTAAGACTATGGACAGGCAGCAGACTCAGGCACTTGTCACCCAGTTTCAGCGCTGTGGCATTTATGTTGATAATTTGCCCATTGAACTTCTTCATGGTCACCTGTGCACTGGGTTTGTGGAACCAGAACAAATACAGTAAGAGTACTAAGATGTCCGTGTCGTCAGCGAGCACCTGTATGTGCCTTTTGTTGTGGTGAAAATGCAGAAAATAACTGATTACTGTTACATCTATGCTTCAGTCACTCTCTTACATGAAAATAAAACATATAAGTAAACGTTATCTATCACTGAATGAACAAAACGACAAACGTCATGTGACCTTTATGTAATCTGATATGAAAAGTATAAAAACAATGTAAATTGTTTTTTCAACAAAAAGTGATAATTTTGGATACCTGATTGCATACATATCACATATTATATATTATTTTAATCTATAAATTGCTTCCTTCCGATCATTTAAGTGACCAAAACGAAAATATTTCCATGAAGGGACACTCCAGTAAATGCGCGGCAAATTTGGCGAAGCTCTTGGAAGCTTGTACTAATTAAATAACTTCCCCATTCGTGCTGCGCTGGCACCTCCCAGATTCTTAAAATATATGTACTTTACTATCATTTTACGAACAAATATTGTATTAGTACGGTATGCCACACCCCTACATGACTTATATATAGACGGCATCCTGACTATAGTAACTCACGTGTAAGATAATTATGAACGCGAATACACCAATGATTGTCCGTTTAAAAATTAGCACAGTGATAACCATAATTGGCATAAATTTAAGTGTAGTATTTCGAGCCCCTCGGACGACAAAATATTTATATTTCTAATTCGGATAGTTTTAAACGGCTGTTTGGTAGCCTATCATGTTTAACATACGTTAAAGTATATCGAGTTCATACAAATATATGGTTCTTGGTTACAGTAGGCTTACAATATTTCAGGATTAAATGATATTACACTAACTACCCTAATTTAACTAACATAACTATGCTAACCTAATTTTATCTTTGCATAACTTTATTTATTATATCCTAACTTAATTGTATATCCTAACCTACGTTACCATATCCTAAACTGTATGTAATAACCCAAGACAATCAAAACGTAATTCATATATAATTGCAAAATATCTGCAAATTATTTTATAAATTAATACAAAATGATCACAGCCACGGTAGACTCTATCCCTGGTTATTATCACAGCCACGGTAGACTCTATCCCTGGTTATTATCACAGCCACGGTAGACTCTATCCCTGGTTATTATCACAGCCACGGTAGACTCTATCCCTGGTTATTATCACAGCCACGGTAGACTCTATCCCTGGTTATTATCACAGCCACGGTAGACTCTATCCCTGGTTATTATCACAGCCACGGTAGACTCTATCCCTGGTTATTATCACAGCCACGGTAGACTCTATCCCTGGTTATTATCACAGCCACGGTAGACTCTATCCCTGGTTATTATCACAGCCACGGTAGACTCTATCCCTGGTTATTATCACAGCCACGGTAGACTCTATCCCTGGTTATTATCACAGCCACGGTAGACTCTATCCCTGGTTATTATCACAGCCACGGTAGACTCTATCCCTGGTTATTATCACAGCCACGGTAGACTCTATCCCTGGTTATTATCACAGCCACGGTAGACTCTATCCCTGGTTATTATCACAGCCACGGTAGACTCTATCCCTGGTTATTATCACAGCCACGGTAGACTCTATCCCTGGTTATTATCACAGCCACGGTAGACTCTATCCCTGGTTATTATCACAGCCACGGTAGACTCTATCCCTGGTTATTATCACAGCCACGGTAGACTCTATCCCTGGTTATTATCACAGCCACGGTAGACTCTATCCCTGGTTATTATCACAGCCACGGTAGACTCTATCCCTGGTTATTATCACAGCCACGGTAGACTCTATCCCTGGTTATTATCACAGCCACGGTAGACTCTATCCCTGGTTATTATCACAGCCACGGTAGACTCTATCCCTGGTTATTATCACAGCCACGGTAGACTCTATCCCTGGTTATTATCACAGCCACGGTAGACTCTATCCCTGGTTATTATCACAGCCACGGTAGACTCTATCCCTGGTTATTATCACAGCCACGGTAGACTCTATCCCTGGTTATTATCACAGCCACGGTAGACTCTATCCCTGGTTATTATCACAGCCACGGTAGACTCTATCCCTGGTTATTATCACAGCCACGGTAGACTCTATCCCTGGTTATTATCACAGCCACGGTAGACTCTATCCCTGGTTATTATCACAGCCACGGTAGACTCTATCCCTGGTTATTATCACAGCCACGGTAGACTCTATCCCTGGTTATTATCACAGCCACGGTAGACTCTATCCCTGGTTATTATCACAGCCACGGTAGACTCTATCCCTGGTTATTATCACAGCCACGGTAGACTCTATCCCTGGTTATTATCACAGCCACGGTAGACTCTATCCCTGGTTATTATCACAGCCACGGTAGACTCTATCCCTGGTTATTATCACAGCCACGGTAGACTCTATCCCTGGTTATTATCACAGCCACGGTAGACTCTATCCCTGGTTATTATCACAGCCACGGTAGACTCTATCCCTGGTTATTATCACAGCCACGGTAGACTCTATCCCTGGTTATTATCACAGCCACGGTAGACTCTATCCCTGGTTATTATCACAGCCACGGTAGACTCTATCCCTGGTTATTATCACAGCCACGGTAGACTCTATCCCTGGTTATTATCACAGCCACGGTAGACTCTATCCCTGGTTATTATCACAGCCACGGTAGACTCTATCCCTGGTTATTATCACAGCCACGGTAGACTCTATCCCTGGTTATTATCACAGCCACGGTAGACTCTATCCCTGGTTATTATCACAGCCACGGTAGACTCTATCCCTGGTTATTATCACAGCCACGGTAGACTCTATCCCTGGTTATTATCACAGCCACGGTAGACTCTATCCCTGGTTATTATCACAGCCACGGTAGACTCTATCCCTGGTTATTATCACAGCCACGGTAGACTCTATCCCTGGTTATTATCACAGCCACGGTAGACTCTATCCCTGGTTATTATCACAGCCACGGTAGACTCTATCCCTGGTTATTTATGTCATAGTACATGGGCCAGCGGCTGAAATTTTACCAATTGGTACCATCTGAGTGAACTAAACCCAACAATGATATTTAGTTACCTACATGTCTCTAGAGCTTGAATATATATGATGGCCTTCTGTTATGAGTAGCTTAAGGTCTGACATCAGGCCATTTGTAACTGGACCTCAGCGCCGATATTTAGCATAATTCCAATAGATAAGGTTTGTTTACTGTAACAAATAATGCACTATTATATTTAACCATGCAATAATAGTATGCCCTCTAATCTATAATTAAAGTATGTTGGTTGTAGATGTCAAAAACGTTGAACAATAAATGATTGTTTTCATTTGTAAATGCATGTTTTATTTATGTATCGATAATGCTTGTTGGATGCACAAATTTGTCTTACAGTTTTTGTTTTGTATTATATGTTCTTATTTTGACTCAGAAGCATTGTACCTCGATATGTTACATGCTTAATGATAATCAATTCTGCATACATTTTTAACATTTACAAACTGCACATTAAATAATATTTCTTAGACAATGTTTGACAAGTTGAATGTAGCATCAAGCAAATTACTTCTTCATAGTGGACTTTTCAGTTATTTTTTTTACATAACATCACATCTCTAATTTGCATAGCTAATTTAACAGGTTACATAGGGTACATTTAGTTAAGAAAATAATCTAGCCAAACTGTAGTATATGATCCACAAATCAGCTAATTGTATAATACCTTAGAATACAAAAAGATATACATAAATATTTACAACAAACTACTATATGACAACATACTAGTATAGCAAAGAGGTAAATACTTTTAGGTTAATGCTGTTTGGGCTATTATACTTCTAACTCTTTGAAAAACAATTATATAGCCACTTTCATATTCATGCTGAAATAATCACATGAGTTTGTTTTTCTTTTTTTTGTTACATATTAGCAGCAAAAGGTACTACGTTCAGTGATTCACAATTCCTCATCAGACATGTCCTGATCTTGCTGATCAACCTCATCAGCCATATTGGAACACTCCTGTAAATAACAAACTTCTGAGCACTTGAGTCAATGCATGAGGCACTCACAGTCTGGAGCCATACAAACTTGTCTACATCTACAGGCAAGACAATCTAGAACCGCCTCTGGAGCTGGAGATCCAGTCATCCACTTGATTGTTAGTTCACCAGTCTCGGTAATCCTCCAGCAATTGTTGTCTTCTGGGTTAGGGATCTCAGGACAGTTTTCTAGGCTCCTATGCCACACTGCAGACTGGAAGTTGATCCTCAGAGCATGCATGTACAAGCAGTCTTTACATGGGGAAAACTGACCAGACACCACTTCCCATCTCTGGGCTCGGAATAGACTGCAGCGTAGTTCGTTGACATCAACACGGATGATCTAGCAGAATACATTTGGAAGTGTAACTCTCAAGTACCTGAAATATGTCATCTGAAAGCTGCCATCTCTGTCCCAAATCTGCGAATGCTTCCTGGAATGAGGTATTTATCGTGACTTACGAGTGTCCACGACAGACCTTTCTATATCCAGTTGGGATTGGTTAAAATGGGATCTATAATTCTGTATATACACAAAGTATCATGTAAAGTTAATTGGGTTTGTATATCAGATGAATAATATATAAGGGGTAACTAAGGTATAGGCTATGGTGTACATTTATTCTATAAAGAGTTAATTCGAGAATATAGTATTCCATAAGTATTAAGTACTATTTAATATAGTAATTAAAGTAATATGAGGAACGTTAGCAGCATCGAGAATGATTGCGCATGTCTAGCATCACTTGTTACCAAGCTGACGTTCTAAGATATCTCCCTATAAAGGGTGCCACTCAATAACAACAACCCTTACCAGCAACACCGGCGATCGGCCACATCTATCGTCCCATATGATAAACATCCCAGCACCTACTATCCATCAACATGCTCCAATAACCAGGTAAGTCTATATATATTCACTGGTGGCCATTATAATATGTATAGACCATATCATTATAGCATGTGAATTAACAACAAAGGTTAGACGATCTTAATGCTTCCCCCTTAGGCTGATAATCCAATCCCTTTACTTGTCTTGTAACTAATTCCTAAATCCACTATACGATCCAAAGTCTTGACAGTAAAGTATGGTGCCATAAACCAGGATTTGAGTATAGCCTACATGCCTTATGTTGTTGTTGTTGTTGTTCCCTAAGCTGCCTGGCCGAACAGCCCCAAGGCCCCAAGCAAAGCTAAGGCCATAACCGAGCGCCCCCACAGAACCCTCCCTGCTTACCACAATAAAGCCTGGGTGACCGAAGCCACTCCATGGCGGGGAGCTGAGGAGGGTGCGGAAAAGCCCGGGAAACCCAAGCCCCACCCAGGGCCCTGTGCCCCTCAGCAATTATGAAGAGAAAGTTGAGGGGCAAAGGAAAAATGTGACGCTTTGGCTTCCAATCTTGGTAAATTGGGAGGTCAATCCACGGAGGAGACGCCGTCACTTGAGATCTAGAAAAAATATAAGTAAAAGGAACAGTCAGAGTAAGCTATGGGTATGGCAGAGATCGCTCAGTTCTCACTCTGATAGACCAGCCCATCACCACATGACTAGAACCCAATCATCTCAGCATCAGCTAGGAAAGGCCCTAGAAAGCCGCCTTTGGCGGGGGGATAGCTCCCCTATTTCAACTCCTTTCGGGGTTGGGCACCCGCCACCTATATGCCTTATTAATTAATATACTGTACCCCATTTTTGTGTTTAACCTAGGCCTAATTGTGGCTGGGTGTCTTGTTGGGCCTGCTTTTACCATCCCTGCTTTCTACTTTCTAGTGCTAGGCTATAGTTTACATACTAGCCAATGATTCGAGGGTCTGGGGAGGCAGCGCGGGGTTGGGGCGGTATTGGCGAGAATTTTGAGCCGTCACCATCGCACAATAAACACCCGTTACCTAAGTTGCGGTGATTGGACACTCGTATGTCAATAGATTTGAACCGCCACCATCACCTATACTCCGTGAAGGCTTTTTGGCACAAAGTGGAGCCACAGTTGATTCAATCCGTAATTCGCCAGCCTTCGATAGTCTTGTAAAGTTTCGTCCGGATCGCACATTCTTGATAGTCGGAGGCAACGATATATTTGGCGATACGGTAGTTAACCCGGGAACTGCGGGAAGACTCTTAAGAGTTCCCCCGGCGGACTGCGGGAAGATTCTTAAGAGTCAGAGAAAAAAAAAATCAACTTTAAACATTTTTTTTTTTTTTTTTTTTTTTTTTTTGCCCCTGGGGCATGCAAAATATCACTCCTCTACCTCCCCTCCTTCCCCACTTTCCTCCCCTCCTTCAGTTATCACCTATTTTCCCTGTTATTCCCTTATTCTGAGGTATATTTTCGTGCTACCATTAGCGAGTTGCAAGCAGGGCATTGTCATCACTGTTAGCAAGCGAGTGCAAGAGAGAGAGAGAGAGTATCGATCGACTGTGTCTCAGTGGCCTTGGGGGAAATTGGCGGGAAAGCAGGTTGCCTCACCCATACATTATATAACTCGCGGCCTGTATCTCCGATTTTGACCATCCAAACGCTGTTTTTACTCGTTTTATTGTTGTAACAGGTTAATACTTTTATAATCAACCCATAATAGGCGCGTATGGATAAGTATTAATGCTATTTATGGTAAAATGAATATTTTAGTGATGGAAACAGCTCAAATACATGCGCACAGGCAGAGGTGTCTAATTACCCCCATGCGCACTTAAGAGGTTAATGAGTTAGCCAGTAAAATAAATAATTTGAGGATAAAACAGGGGGGCATTGTAAAATCGTGGGAATAGAGTCTTGTACCTCCCCCAGGGGCCTCAGTGCAGAGCAATATAACCGAATAAAAAATGCCGTCAACAGACATTTACGTCAGAAATTCCCATTCTCCAAGTCAAGGTTCAACCCTATGGAGATGGGTAAGGAGGACTTGGCATATGATGGCGTCCATTTAGGACCTTGGGGGACGCATAAGCTCTATAATCTAATCGTCAGTAGGGCGGCGCTATATTTTGACGAGGAATAGGCTAGCCTATATTTATTTCAGTATATTAGGCTAATAGTTTATTTTATAGTCGTTCATCGTCCATCCTGACTCGCCTATCCCCTATAAATTTGTGAATTGACTGGTAACAGGTTGGGTTCCCTATAAACATGGACATCACCAAGCTGACGAGGTTGAGGGCTGCGGCCAAAGGAGGCATTACTAAATTAACTAAGGATTTCACCACTTTCCTCAACGAAGCCACAAACGATGAAATAGTTGCTAAAAAAGTCAGTATCAATAAGGCTTTACACAACATCAATTCTTTCAATGAGAAAATATATCTATTGTTAGAGTCTGAGGAAGATTTAAATGAAGAAGTGGCTAATGATATGATTTATGAGGAACAGGTACAACACTTATTAGCCCCATTGGATAGTAGACCGGTACGTACAGAGGTCTCTCGCAGAGAGGCTATAAAGTCGGTAGTAAAATTACCAGCCTTAACCCTCCCGAAGTTTGGTGGTGATCCTGCCCAGTGAACCGGATTTTGGGATTTATTCCAATGTTCGGTTCATGGGCGTCAGGACCTAACAGATATTCAGAAATTCACATATTTCAGGGGTCAGCTAGAGGGAGAGGCCTCGCAGCTCATAGCCGGATTTAGCTTAGAGACCACAAATTATACTCCTGCCATAACACTTCTCCTCGAGACCTACGGACAGATTGACCGCATCAAGTCTGCCCACGTTGCCGCCTTTTGTGAGATTCCTGGTCCTCGATATGATGCGCAGGACTTTAGACATTTCCATGCGGCTGCTGAAGGCACACTAAAGTCGCTTAAATCTTGCAATGTGACGTTGGAGGACTTTTGTGCCGTAATGTTGTATAATAAGATTCCGTCTCCTTTGCGTGAGACTATTCGGCGAGAACTGAAGGATGACTGGTTACAGGTTGGTACGGTCACTCGGATCCTATACGAGGAGATTTGTAACATGGAGGGGGCTGGCCTGCCTGCACAAGAAAAATATAAACCTACTGCTGCTTTTACTATTCAACAAAACAAGGTAGCACATTACAAGGCGGGAAGCAATGGCTCTGATAAGGGCTGTAAGCTGTGTGGCAAGTCAGGGCACTGCTGGTTTAAATGTTTCAAATATCCTAATGCACAAACCAAAATAAAGAGGGCAAAGGTATTAAAGGTGTGTGTTGGCTGTTTGGATAGAGGCCATGGTCGAAATGGTTGCACCAACCCAAAAGTGGAGCCGTGCAAACATTGTCAGGGCAAACATTACCATGGTCTTTGTCTGAATAGGGGCCAGGAGTCGCCACAAGCTCATTCGGAACACTCAGTTACTATGTCGGTTACTACTAAAAAAGAAATGGCATTACTCCCCACAATTAAGGTACCATTAAAAGGTAGGGAGACTTATGTTACACAACTTCGTGCTTTACTAGATCAGTGCTCACAAAAGTCCTTTATATTGAAGTCCTCATTGGAGTTAATACAACATACAGTAGTTGGTAAAGAGACTCTACAATTGAAGGGGTTCACAGGCTCGCTGGAGGATGCAACTTATGACGTTGTTGCACTAAACTATCGACACAAAGGGCGATGGCGCCAAATGAAAGCCATTGTTGTCGATCAGCTTCCTAGTTACTGTGCTCACAAGGGACTTACTTGTATCACTGACAAACTCACTGCGCAAAAGTTGAAATTAGCCGACAATGACTTTCATTCCAACAAACTCGATATGCTGATAGGAGCGGAGAATTATTATAAGTTTGTACACCCAGGCTTTAAAAGGGTTAATGGGATAGTTCTCCTGCCCACAATTTACGGGTTTGCTTTGAGTGGATCGTTCCACGCCCAAGGTTCAGAAACCACTGTCGAAGTGGTCACAGTTCTGAAAGTTGCTACCGGCCCGGTGGATACTTACTTATAGGACGGTGGGGGCCACTGGGAACACAAAGATATTGGTGCACTATGGGAACTGGACCACATTGGCATTGCTTCTAAGGAAGCAGTCTTGGAGGCTAAATTAGTCATGTCAAAATTCAATGAGTCCATACAGTACTCTCGTTTTAATAATCAGTACACTGTTCAGTTGCCCTGGAGGGACAACAAGCACTTACTTCCGAGCAACTATGGGCTAGCCTTGGGACGACTTAGAGGTCTTCAGCGTAAGTTCATACGGGCCCCGGAATACTGCGAGCAATATGGAAGTGTCATTCGGGATCAGATAGCAAGGGGTTTCATTGAGAGAGTGTCGGTAGATACCCTTGACAGCACTAACCAGACTCACTATCTGGCTCATCATGGTGTTGAAAAGGACAGTCGGGTAGTCTTCGACTGTTCAGCAAACACAAGCACAAATACGCTGAGCTTGAATGATTGTCTGTTTACAGGACCTTCTCTTGTCGCTGACCTAACCCAGGTCTTGTTAAGGTTCAGATTGAACCAATATGCTTGGGTCAGCGACATTGAGAAGGCCTTTCTTATGCTCAAATTGCACGAGGATGACATGGATTGCACGCGGTTTTTGTGGCCCGATGATCCGCTGGATATCGACAGTCCAGTATCGGTCTATAGGTTTCGCGTGGTTCTTTTTGGCGCGACCTGCTCACAGTTTTTGTTAAATGCAACTATCTTGAAACATTTGTCACTGGTAGATAAACATACTCAACATGTTCACGGTCTGAGACGTGGGCTTTACATAGATAATTTACAGGCGAACCATGACAGTGAGCAGGACCTTCTGGCCATATACAACAGCGCCCAGGACATATTCTCGGGAGTGCATCTCTTTCTCAGGGAATGGGTCACAAATAGTCCGCATCTCCGTGATACCTTATTCTCACATAATGTCGCAAGTACAGTACAGGATAGGGTGAAGACACTCGGGATGCCTTGGGTAACTGATACTGATATGTTTACATTCCAGAAGAGGGAGCATTTTTTACAAGCTAGGACAAAAAGAGAAGCGCTCAGTGTCACTGCTAGCATTTTTGATCCGCTGGGGGTTTTGTTACCTGTCACCATTAGGGCTCGCATTTTTGTACAGGAGCTTTGGCGTGTAAATTGTGGGTGGGACGAACCTCTTTCGGACGCGCTTGGGGAATGCTGGTGTGACATTGGTTCTGATCTCTGGGGTTGCATGGACTTAGAAATACCTAGACAGGTTACCTTTTCAAGATATGTGACCTACACATTTTCAGTGATGCTAGTACAGTTGCTTACGGAGCCGCTGCGTATTTCTGTGATGACAGGGATACGTGCCGCTTGATTATGGCTAAGGCTAGGGTGGCCCCGATTAAATGTTTAACTATCCCTAAACTTGAACTGACAGCTTGAGTACTTGCATCTAGGTTAGCCACGTTCATTAAAGAGGCCTACGCATCTGAGCTGTCAATCAAAGAAACAGTCATCTGGTGTGATAGTCAAATAAGTTTATGTTGGCTTGCAAGTAAGAAAGTGTTACCGGTGTTTGTTCGTAATAGAGTTGACGAAATCTTAGCATCATGTACGAACAATTAGTTTAGGTATGTCCCTACCGACGTTAATCCAGCCGATTTGCTCACAAGGGGAATTACTCATTCCTCCCTACACAGTTCTCGGCTTTGGTGGGAAGGGCCATCTTGGCTATCCCATCCTGAACAATGGCCAGATTGGGAGGAACAAGGTCCTGTGGTTCAACAAATGTTTTCGACCTCTACGGACACTCCCTCGAACGAGACCCATGTAATAGAATGGCCTCGCTATAGTTCGTATGAGGGACTAGTACGCATCATGGCATGGGTGAAGCGCTACGTGGGCAATCTGAAAGCCAAATCGAAGGGGTCGGATCAGAATCATGGAATACTTGCAGTACCGGAACTAAGAGCAGCTGAAGTCACTTTAATAGATGTAGCACAGAGGGAAGTTTACCATAAGGAGCGACAAGAACTTGACACTAGCACCACTGACAATAAGGTTAAGAGTAGCATTATTAAACAGTTGGGGTTATTTTTGGATCAAGGGATCATTAAATGTAAACAGAGACTACAAAGGGCTAAGATAGATTATAATACTAAGTTTCCAATCCTTCTTCCAAACAAACACAGGTTAACCTCACTGTTGATAGACAATGCTCATAAATTGTGCTTACATTATGGGGTGGCATATGTGGTTTCGTATCTGAGAACGAGATGGTGGATTCCGAGAATGCGGCAAACAGTGAAGTTAGTAACTAGGAAGTGTGTCGTGTGCAAGCACTTTCAGGGAAAAAACTATGGGTTGCAGCCATCTCCTCCACTACCTGATTTCCGCGTTAACAGGGTGGAACCATTTCAGGTCACAGGCGTGGACTACTCTGGCTCACTGGCTGTGAGGGGTGGGGGCGGTACTATTGAAAAGGTTTATATAGTATTGTTCACTTATGCTGTAACGCGTGCTATTCATTTAGAAGTTGCTCCTGATTTATCTTGCGAAACCTTCATGCACATTTTCCGGAGGTTCTGTAGTCGTAAAGGTTATCCCCAATTAATGCTCAGCGATAATGCCACCACATTTGTAGGTTCTGCCAAATTATTAAAATCAAGACTAGATGATCCTCAACTCAAACAACATCTGAGTAAGTTTAAATGTGATTGGAGGTTTATCCCAGCCAGAGCTCCATGGTTTGGAGCGATCTGGGAGAGAACAATCGGCACAGTTAAGGCAGGACTGAAAAAGGTACTGGGTCGTGCCTCAGTCACACTTACAGAGTTGTTGCTGTTGTTGTTGTTCCCTAAGCTGCCTGGCCGAACAGCCCCGAGTCCCTGAGAAAGGCCATGGCCACGATCAGGCTTTCCCACAGAGCTCTCATTGAGTGTAGATTGTGTTGTTGGCGTAAGTGGTTGTGTGAAATGCAGTCTTCTATGATGTGTTTAATGGTATGGGGTGCTGTGTTACATCCCGGGCAGGCGTCGACAACGGAGTCATCCAGTCTCTTCTGATAGCTCAGGAGAGCTGGATGGTGTCTGCATCTCAGCCTGGCCAGGTGGACTCTGTCCTCGCGAGGAAGGGAGGATTCGGAAGGATGGATTTCGGGAGGTCGTGCATGCAGCTGCGTGTTGTCTGTGAGTGAGTGGATGGATCGGTGAGAGATATGAGTATGGATGTGCTTCTGGAAGTTGGTTTGGGGTGGGCAGGGAGGGAGAGAGGAAAATAATTGTGTGTGATACCGTGTGCTGGGTGTTGTTTTGATATTTCTTGGTGTCTGTGGGTGTGTTGCCATGTAGTTTAGTGGGTGGTCTTGGTTCGTGGAGGCTGCTGCCAGGAATTGAGTGCCTCTCATGTCCAGATGGTCTTTGACTTTGAGGATTTTGGTTTCTTGATGTAGGTGATCTGTGGGTGAAGTAGTGTGCAGCCTGTAATGATCTTCAGGGCTTTGTTTTGAATAGTCTGTAAGGTCTTATGATGTGTTTCAGCTAGGTTAGAAGCCTAACACTTACACTTACAGAGTTGACTACGATACTAACAGAACTGGAGGCGGCTGTGAATGACAGACCATTAGGATATGTGTCAGGAGATTTAGAGGATCCTGTACCTATTACCCCTTCACAGTTGGCCAGCAGGCGTAGACTTAGACTGTTTCCTGAACCGATGAACGACGATGAAATCACGGATCCCTCATTGTACGTTGTAGACAACGTCTCCGCGCGATATAATTATGTCTGTAAATTATCAAATGATTTGTGGAAGCGCTGGACAACTGACTACCTGCTGTCTCTAAGGGAAAGTCATACTAATTTAATAAGAAACAAGGGTAAATCTTGGCCCAAAGTAGGTGACGTTGTCCTGATACACAATGAGGGTCCTCGTTTGTTTTGGAGATTAGGTCTCGTCCTACAATTACTTCCGGGCCTAGATCAGCTTGTTAGAGTCGCGCAGGTCAAAACCTCTACCGGTATTACCACTCGTCCGATTGCTAAATTGTATCCTATTGAACAGGAATGTGAAGATGTGGGCGAGATTATTGCAGATAGTATTGCCGGTGCGGACGCACCAGCGCAGTCTGCTGCTAGTCGGGATGACAGTAATCTTCATCCTCAGTGGCAGGCTGCTTTGGGTTCCACGAGACTCTGGCAATCATTGATAGGTGGTGGAGCCTTATAATTTTCCACATTAGTTTAAGTCCAAATTGTATAATTTGTAAATATTTGGTGGCCGGGAATATATTGTGACTTACGAGTGTCCACGATAGACCTTTCTATTTCCAGTTGGGATTGGTTAAAATGGGATCTATAACTCTGTATATACACAAAGTATCATGTAAAGTTAATTGGGTTTGTATATCAGATGAATAATATATAATGGGTAATTAAGGTATAGGCTATGTTGTACATTTATTCTATAAAGAGTTAATTCGAGAATATAGTATTCCATAATTATTAAGTACTATTTAATATAGTAATTAAAGTAAAATGAGGAACGTTAGCAGCATCGATAATGATTGCGCATGTCTAGCTTCACTTGTTACCAAGCTGACGTTCTAAGATATCTCCCTATAAAGGGTGCCACACAATAACAACAACCCTTACCAGCAACACCGGCGATCGGCCACATCTATCGTCCCATATGTTAAACATCCCAGCACCTACTATCCATCAACATGCTCCAATAACCAGGTAAGTCTATATATATTCACTGGTGGCCATTATAATATGTATAGACCATATATAGCATGTGAATTAACAACAAAGGTGAGACGATCTTAATGCTTTCCCCTTAGGCTGATAATCCAATCCCTTTACTTGTCTTGTAACTAATTCCTAAATCCACTATACGATCCTAAGTCTTGACAGTATTTTCAAGATGTAGTTTCAAGGGCTTCAGCTTGCCTTGGCCTGAGAAAGCACTGACAGTATCGCATGAGCCGGGGAACCTGAGCTCCCCTGAGGAGTTCGGGTGAGTCCCGTCCTCCACTCTTCCCCTATGGTGTGATGGCTCTCCCCCAGTGATAGGGTGGTCTCTGGTATTCTTGGGTTTGTTCGTCCCTACCAGACTCTGGCTCGGTAGTTTGTTCGTCTCTACCAGACTCTAGCTCGGTAGTTTTCTCCGGTGTTAGCAGACCCCATGGTATCTGAGAGGGTTGTTTCCGGGTGGATGGGACTCGATAGCCTTGGCGGGCAACCCATCTAGGGGAATAAACCCTAAACAAATTACCGATGGGCGACATGCTAATCGGTACCACTTACAAGTGGCGATCTTTGTAACAGAAAACAGATAACATACATAAGTTTGTGTAGGCGAGCTCAACGATTGTACTGTCGTCCCTCTATAACACTGGCAATGGAACTTTCTGATATTACTCCTGACTCTACAGCAACATCTTTGAGTCCAGCATCACCAAACCTCTTTCTATAGATGGAAAGGAGATTGCAAATAGTGTGGAATAATGTGTGACATAGGGGTTGCCACCTGAAAATTCCGTTAAAGATGAAAAATAATGTTTGCATTGCAATTGTTGACCACAAAAACATACATCTAGACACCAAGATTATGTCTCTATCATTATTAGCTACCGAGTTATGGAGGCTTGATATCTGCACGGCCATTTTGAAAACACGCCCATACTAGGCTTAAGCTACCAGATTGCAATGGCCATCATGCATTTTTGTTAATAGTTTGAGGGCCCCTAAGCACCAGTATCAAAATGTTTTAGTTCCTTTTTCGGTACCAATTCTGCCACTGGCGCATGGACTTATTACATCAAGTGCCTCCCGTAATAAGCCTCAAAATACGATTATTGAAGAAACAAATAAATGCAAAGAAATCAGACTATTGCTGCTTAATTGCGTGACCATTTAACCGTTTTGCAGTTCATAATTAGCACATTCCTTCTTTATATCACTAATTCGGACTTCAGTTGAGATGAAGGACCATGCATATCGTGGATTTGATGAAGGATGACGGAAAGTAGGCCAGTGTGATAGCCCTTAATTCCCAAGCAACAAACCTGTTTCTCACGTAATATGTTCACTGTTAATGAAGACATGTTAGAGCATATCTCAGGTTGCAAATATTTCCGCAGTTAATTAGACCAACTAGCAGTTAATTGAATTATTGAAGGTAGTTATTGCGAAATGAAAAATTTTGCCAGTACTGTTTGAATGTGAATGATACATTATGACAAATTACAATTAATTATGGATAGGTATATTATACCATACTCACATAATTATCAAGCAATATACAAACATACTGAAATACACACCCTTATAGGATTAAAGTAAGCCCGAAAATGTTGTGGCATTTAAAATTTTAAATATACATATTTTGCTATATCTGAGTGTAATTGATCCTATTGCCGGTTTTCTTTCGGATGGCGGTAAATTGAATCCCTTAACAATTGATTCCTCAATACTTAATGACAATATTTGAAACTACCATACATCTATGCCATATTAATGCCAAGTCCTCATAATTAACAACCTATTTCACATTAAAATGTTCGTAATAGTTTAGATGAAGACATGACAATTTACCATCAGCTGAAAATATACAAAGAAATCACGATAATATGAGTATCAACACACATGTATGGCGATTTTATAATAATTGCCACATACTAGCAAAGTGTTATGTAGTCATTGACACCATGTAAGAAGATACCATTGATACCAATGTTAGGAGGACTGAGGGTGTCGTTCCTAATTAGGTAATGTAAAGGTAACCCGTTTGGGAGGTTTCCTTATGGGTTTATAGATTTGGTTTATTTGTAGTTTAGTAAGTTGATTGAAGTACTGTGTAGATTATCTGCTCTGCTCTGCTCTGCTCTCTCGTTGATTTATAGATATATAACAGATGTGATAGATATGCTGCCCCCATCCTTTACTCTAAATTAGGTAAAGGAAATATAAGTATCCAACCACGTAGATTTATTGAAGTAACAAATAATGAATACAATAATTAAAGGAGAATTCCCTATGTTTGGAGGGAATCTCCGGGGCTGTTATCTTGCCCTTTGCTCGTGTCTAAGTCTATTAAGTATACCAGAGAATATTCCTCAAATAGAGGGGAATATCTCAAGACCTCTTTTCGTGAGCAAGGTCTTTCTCTAACTGCTCTAAAACCTTCCTTCTCAACCTACCGCATCTGCTCTTCCACACACTCTATCGGTGGTGGAAAATCCCATGTACATTTCCGTTCACATGATCAATGCATGGAGAGCCCAAGAGTGTTGAGTAGATAAACTAACGAGACAAAAAGACCAGGAAGTCGCATTGACTAAACCTCCTGGAATGTACAGTCCCCCGCTTAAATATACATTACACTGTAAGTAAATCACCATAGAATTATATGAAAGTTGTAATAATGATTCCTATAATAATTACTGAATATAACATGTAATACAAAGCATAAATCATGGTAATATAATTACTGTTTGTCAAAGCCCATTACGTAATTAATTGGATATTTTCCACATATCAACCACCATAACTTATCACACCCTCCTTCCCCACCTCCCTAACACTTCTACCCCAACTCCACAAACCATTACCTACTTTCACTCCGGTCCCCCCCCCCCCCCCCCCCCCCCACCACCACCACCACCAGAGGTTCTCCGTGACTGAGTAGACGGGCTGAGGCGGCGTCTCTGTTTCATAATATGCTCGGAACTGTACATCAATGTCTTTGTATCATATCAGCACATCCCACTGCAAAGGTTATTTGCCCAAATATGATGTGGATATGTTGTGAGCATTGTCAGGATTTGAACAGTTGGCGAAAAATAGACATCCGCACAACATTCTTATGGTCTGATGTGCGCAGGAGGAACAAAATTATTTCTCTGCAAGGCATTGTGAAGAATTAGGAACCATATTTAGGTGTAAGAAATGAGTAAAGCACTTACATGTACAAGATCAGGTATGCTCGAGTCGGGAATGAGAGCATGGAGGGAGGTGGTTTTTGCTTCCCCTCCCTCCTTCAGCATATTGATCGCTGTTGCATGCAACGTTATGCTCAGTAATTGGCACTCGGCTCCCTTTCTTGCACACGTATCTTATACATATAGTATACGGTATATATCTGGGGATGTTGGACGGTCCCAGAGCCGTGCCAGCACCTATACGATATCAAAGGTGTGTGAG
Organism: Lithodes maja; assembly: GCA_037953745.1. NCBI lineage: Eukaryota > Metazoa > Arthropoda > Malacostraca > Decapoda > Lithodidae > Lithodes > Lithodes maja. Next base: position 61,314 of record JBAKBP010005158.1, read on the forward strand.
GAATAAGTGGTATCGATAATTGCCATGTTGGACTTTTCTGATCCAATTTTTAGCCGCCTATTGGTGCGGTATTTATATGTGTTGCATCGAGAAGGATTATTGCAGTCACCTACGAAAGCCTACTGGAAGGCTTATCATCCTCTTTGGATGCTTTGATGTATATGTGATCCTCATTAACTCACGATTCTAATTGAATATTAAAGTGATTATAATGATCTTTGTGTCCGTCTTCAGTATTTCTTTCATAATACACATCAAAATCCGTCATTGGCTAGCAACAATGCCAGATACACGGTAGTGTTACGCTGCCTTGTAGAGCTAATCTTGAACTATTGATATGCAGGGCTTGTGGTATAAGTAATATTATAAATATCATAAGCATCTGATAACAGGTTATATTAAAAAAGTGTGTCCAAATATAATTATTCAACTACTGCCTAACAATGAATTACTCTATTTAGCAAACAAAATAATATCTAGGAATAAAAATAGGTAAAAAATGCATCTTGATTAACTTTATAACTTTCATAAATCATTGCTAAACTGAAACAGTAGTGCTATGATATTCACTAGGCAATACTATTGTGAAAGGCGTAGTCGTATAGAAGGAATTAACTCATTCAGTAAGATGGCAACTTTCTTAACTATTATGGTAGCCATTACACGATAATGTTCAATTTGGAAGAACAAGTGAGAATCAGAAAGATAACCCTTAGCCAACATAAACTGCCAAATGCGTCATAATCTTCAAGGGGTCAAGTCCTTAAAAGCGGGCATGCTTGTTGACATGACCATGCTGCTGGGCGGGTATATTTACCGAAAACGATCTTCATTCCATGCTCTTTTTCATGCATAAAAAAGAGCCAGAGCGTAATACAATTATATATCCGTGAAAGAACGATAATAGAGCTTTCCAATGCCACCTGAATCATCCTTGTACGACCACGGGTTATCTTGCAGCGGTCGCGTAACCGGAGGTGAAAATACCCTAAAATTAGGTAATTTCCGGGTTTTTGTCCTCGTCTCGCGAGGTACGGCGGTAAAGATGAGGCATACTACATGTCAGAGATGGCCCAGCGGTGGTGCCGAGCGGTCGAAGCCCAGCCATCGTCCTCCCAACACACGGACTCTCTCTCAAAGCTCATAGTGTCCTCAAAATGGCACCCGTCATATGAAGGGCACCTCAGGGGTGGCCAATATTTTTTCTCCCGTCATATGACGGTCACCGTCAGTTGAGAGTTAAAGTGAATAGACTGAACTGCTTTTATCCGCATGCTTCCTCCCTAAGCTCACTACCATCATCCTGTTACCCAGAATACTATTTATACTCCATTATACTCCATTATTTCCCTTCTCTCACAAAACAAATTGCATCGCCTGGGTTTGCATTATGTTGGTATGTATTTACATAATCCGCACCATCAACATGACATACATTTCCAGCAATAGTGTTTCATTTCACTCTCTTCTCTTTATAACTTTTAAATGGCGAACCTATGGTATTTGAAAGAGCCCGCCAGGCGAAGATATATTGATACAATCTCGACAAAAATCGGCATTATCCGATATATATTGTTTTTACTTATTCATATGCGCCTAATTTACGTTTAATTAATCTGAAAATATTAACATGTAACAGTAATAAAACAAGTGAGAATAGAATTTGGGGGGTGAAAAAGACAATGTATTGCCGACCGGTTCATACATGAGAGGAGAGCAAGCACGGCACACACACTTCCTCTCTCACTGGGGAGGTGTGGCAGAGTGGTCTTGCCACTGGACTGGTAAACCAATGGACCCAGGTTCGAATCCCAATAGTCAATGGGAAGATATTATCGGGATGAAATTTGTGCTGTACCTAGTATCAGTGCATTACCACAGCACACCGAAATGCCAAAAAAATACCCTCATTGTTCCCTGATTAAAATAGCATTGTATGAATATTCCCATATTCAAAAATAGGCTACAGGGGGGCAATGCCTAGTGAGTTAATTGCTCAATAGGTGGCGTTCTGAGAGTGAGTGCCCGAGTGTGGGGGGTGAGACTGTGAAGGGCAGAGGCGAGGCGGCTTCAGAGATGGGATTGCTTCGAGCCGGGGTGCTTCGCATGTCTCACTCCCTAGACTGGAACAAGACCTCACGGGCCTCAGCGTGTTCAGCGGTAGAGTGTAAAGTCTATCAGCCTATGCCCGAGAGGGAGTAGTTGGAATTATAGAAAAAAAAATAAAAAAAAATGTCGATCGACACTGATGTCATGTTTGTGAAATCTCTCTCTTGCCATGATCTCTATATGCATCCCACACAACCTTGAAACTGGGTGGGGATATTGGCACGGAAAATAATCCGATAAACAAGAGAATAAGAGGAAAAATAAGGGAGAGGGGGGGGCTTGGGGGATTGGACACATGTGGAGGAGTGATATGAGCTATGGAGGGGAATTAACTCACTTAATCACATATTCCTTTGTTTTGAGTGCCAATGGAATCTTTTAAAAGTCTTTTTTTAGGTCTTTGGTCTTAACTTCTAAAGTGCGAGGTGTATGTAGTGGACACCATGTAACTGGGTGATGATATTAGGCCTCCTTCCCACCTAATGTCAAACAGATTTGAGATCTTGGTAGAGATGGAAGACGAACCAGAAGAGACCAGGCTCGTTGGGGATTCCATCCTACGAGGACAGGTCGAAGAGTTCTGCGATAGAGTCCCAAATCGACGAAAAATATTTTGCATCCCAGGAGCTGGACTAGACGACATTGTGGAAGCTTTCGAAGATACCACAAAGGATGCAAACAAAAATACCCTTTTTGTCATCCATGCTGGTTCAAATTACGTCATGCGCACCAGATCCGAAGAGTTGATGGAGAAATATCGCAAGATGATCCAGCACTAAAAAAACAAGTCAAGGAATATCATCATCTCAGGCATTCTCCCCAAGATCGACGCACCTGACAAATTCTACGACAAGGCCTTCAGCACAAACAGCCGACTAAAATATTTGTGTCTGAAGGAAGAAGTTGAATTCATCAACCTCTGGGATAATTTCTATAACCACCTTACTCTGTTTCGCAAGGATGGCATTCATCTAAACCCTGTGGGTTCAGCACGCATGGGTCGTCTCCTACACGAAGCAGTCCGCAGCCATGGATCAAAAAACGCCATCCGAGAAGATGCAGCAGTGACATAAATCATCTAACGCCAAGCAAAAAACAGAGGCAACCGAGGACCACCAGCGATAAGGACCGAAGACAGCGAGGACCGAGGACAGCCATGAACATAAATGTAGATCCGACAAGAACCAAAAATATTATTAAAGAGCGTTCCGTGAGTTCTAAAATAACAAATTTAAAGGTTTTCTAAGCAAACGCTCGTAGCATACGCAATCAATTTTCAGATTTAGAGGAGCTAGTGTTTACAGAAAATTATGATGGGATTGGCATAACAGAATCTTGGCTCAATATAGAAGATAGAGACTTTTTAGCAGAGTTGTTCTCTTCCCGGTTATGTAATGTTTGAGAAAAGCCGAATAAATAGAAATGGAGGTGGCGTTTTACTTTATATCATAGAAAGTCTTAACCCTACCCTCTTGTCAAAACCTCAAATTGTGAACGTCGACACATCTTTTGTGCTAATAAAGAATAATAAAGGTACAAAAATAATGTTTGCATTAATATACAGACCTCCAGCTCAATCAGTGCAAACTGACTGAGAAATTTACGAACAAATTGCAGATGTAAGTAACTCACAAGATACCGTAAATTTTGGCGACTTTAATTTACCTGTGACCAACTGGGGCGATACTCTTACTTCACACTCCGGACATGACTTGTATACGAACTTGCAAGAGAGTTCGCTTTATCAATTTGTTCGAACGCTGACCCGTGGTAATAACGTTCTTGACATTGTACTTGCAACAAAAGAAGAATTAAGTTGGTGATGAATTCAGTAACAGCGACCAACGTACGATAACTTTCACTTTAAAGTTTACTAGTAACAAACCAAATAGTAGCATCGAAAAAGTCCCTAATTTCCAGAAAGCAAACGTTCATAAACTTAGAGCTATGTTTAAAGAAACTGACTGGAGCTTTTTAATTAATAATGATGACATAAATATAATCTTGGAAGTTATTCGAAACCACTTACCTAAAAGCAGTGCAAGACTGCATACCATCGAAAATACGGCGTCCAGGCCATAATAATAAGCCCAAATGGTGGAATAAAGATATTTCAAACTGTCTGCTTGCTAAAAAAAAATGCTAATGATAGATTAAAATCCTCACAAAATGACGAACGGGTGAAATTTGTAGAGCTACGACGCAAAGCCAAAAAGTTAATTAAGCAAAGTAAAAAGACCCTAGAGTTACATATTGCGAGTCAAAGTAAAACAAACCCGAAAGAATTATATAGTTACATCAGAAAGAAAAAAGTAGTTACTTCAACTGTTGGACCGTTAGTCGATGAAAATGGAGAATACACCAAAGACGAATTACAAATGAGTAATGCCCTCAATACCTTCTTTGCATCAGTTTTTACAACAGAAGACCTCAGTGATATCCCTACACCATCGCCGATTCAGATTGATAATTCAGATGTTCTAAGCAATATCACCGTTACAGAGAGAGAAGTATTGAATTGTTTAGATAAACTCAAGGTAAATAAAACGCCTGGACCTGATACAATCTCGCCTAGAGTTCTAAAGGAAGCTAAGGATGAGTTCTCCAAACCACTGACATTACTATTCAATAAATCCTTGCAGTCTGGAACTATGCCTGATCAGTGGAAGCTAGCCAACGTAACACCGATATTAAAAAAAGGCAGCAAATCCCTACCCAGTAACTATCGTCCAGTTAGCTTAACCTCAGTTGTATGTAAAATGCTAGAAACGGTCATAAGAGACAGACTCGTAAATCACTTAGAGGAAAATAACATACTTAAAGATACTCAACACGGCTTTCGTAAAAAACGTTCCTGTTTAACAAACCTCTTGGACTTCTTCCACGATATCCTCAACCTCTACGTTGAGAGTAAAGCTGTAGATATTATATACCTTGATTTTCAAAAGGCCTGTGACATAGTTCCCCACAAACGTTTACTGCTAAAACTAAAAACGCATGGAATACAAGACGGTGTGTTGAAATGGATAGAAAATTGGCTCAGCGACAGAAAGCAAAGAGTAGTCATAAACGGTATGGCATCTAAATGGACCAATGTAAGTAGTGGGGTACCCCAGGGATCGGTACTAGGATTTTGTCTAATTTACATCAACGACATACTGTAGATGAGGGTCTCACCTGTACAATCTCAAAATTTGCTGGCGATACAAAAATTGCAAATAGCGTACTCTCAAAAGAACAAGTTGACGATATGCAACACAATCTAGATAAATTGTCATGTTGGGCCCAAATTTGGCAAATTAATATCAATGCGGATAAATGTAAAGTACTACATATCGGATACCTAAATGAGGAAGCAAACTATTCGATGAATGGCACTCAGCTTAAGAATGTAAACAGAGAAACCGATCTAGGAGTAACAATATCGAGTAACCTAAAACCGAGTCAACAATGTTCAGAAGTTGTTAAGAAGGCAAACAAAATAATTGGCTTTATAGGCAGGTCATTTGAGCATAAATCCAAAGAAGTTATCGTAACCCTTTACAATTCCTTAGTCCGCCCTCTTCTGGAATACTGCGTTCAATCCTGGTGCCCTTATTACCAAAAAGGTATAAACAAGCTAGAACGAGTTCAACGTAGAGTTACCAAAATGATACCTAGCCTAAAGAACAAACCATACGAAGAGCGTCTTAGAGAATTAAATCTATTTCCTTTAACCCAGCGCAGATGAAGAGGTGACTTAATTCAAGTGTTCAAAATCATCAAAGGCATCGACAATATGAACTGTAGTAAGTACTTCACTATCGACCAATCTAATTACACGCGGGGAAACGGTTGCAAAATTATTGGTTAATCTTTTAACTCACACGAATCTAAGAATTCCTTCTTCAATCGAGTTGTCAACTTGTGGACTGGGCTTCCCCGAGACATTATAGACTGCAGCACCGTTGATTCATTTAAGCTCTGCCTAGACAAATATCTCGCATCAAACCCTCGACTGACTGCGTTTGTAAATGAATAACTTTATTTAATCCCCCCCCTCAGTTACTAACCCTTCTGTCCCCTACTAACTTCCTAATCCTGCCACGGACATTAGTTCCAGGGGAGTAGTTCCCTTTCCAATGTTCCCTTACCCACTCTAAACCACTGTTTGGACACTTGATCCTCAGTGTTGTGGAGGACAAGCAGCCTAGAAGGGTCACTAGACCTGTTCTTGCTTGAATTCCTTTGTGTTCCTTTGTACTCCTTTGTACTAAAATTGTCATTTTACGATAAATATCGTTATTACTTATTCATATGCTCCTATTTTACGTTTAATATGAAGATAGTAACATGTAACAACAATAAAACAAGTGGGAATAGTGCTTAGATAGTCAAACTTGCGAATTATTGCCGACCGGTCATTCATGAAATATGAGGCAGGCGGCACGTACACCCTCTCCTCTCGAGGCTTGAAGCCTGGCTGAATTGCTCTCTCACACTCTCCCTAACGCAACACACTCGCTAGTCACATGACCACACCCTAGAACCGGCTTGGAGATGTTGGCACGAAAATAAACCGATAAATAAGGGAATAAGAGGGAAAATAGGTGATAATTGAAGGGGGGAAGGAGGAGATTTTGACACATGTGGAGGAGTGATAGTAGGTATGGAGGGGAATTATCTCACCTAAACACCATTTCTGTTGTTTTAAGTGCTACTGGGGCCTTTTAAAAGGTTTTTCTTAGGCCTTACCTCTTAAGAGAGTTCTCGCCTTTGCCCACCAAAACCTCTTAAGAGTATTCTCGACGTTCCCGGGTTTAGATCCCGTCGCCTTCGCCCAGTAAAACCTCATAACCCATGGACGGCGAGCATCCTCATATGAGTCCATACTGGGAGACGGTGAGCGTCCTCATATGAGCCAAGGCCTAAACAAAAACTTTTAAAAGGCCCCAGTAGCACTTAAAAAAGAAAATGGTGTTTAACCCCTTAAAGGCGAGCTGTGTGTAATGGACACTCTACCGTCAGGCGACAATATCAGGCTCCATTCCCACCTAAAATCGTAATTTTACGATAAATATCGTTATTACTTATTCATATGCACCTATTTTATGTTTAATATGAAGATAGTAACATGTAACAACAATAAAACAAGTGGGAATAGTGTTTGGATGGTCAAAATCACAAATTATAGTCGGCTGGTCCATTCATGAATTGTGGAGCAGAGCGAGGCAGACCCTCCCCTCACGAGGCCTGAAGCCTGACTGACTCATTCACCCACACTCTACCTTATGCAACACACTCACTAGTCACATGACCACACCGTAGAACCGGCTTGGAGATGTTGACACAAAAATATACCAATGAATAAGGGAATAACAGGGAAAATAGGTGATAATTGAAGGGGGGGTAAAGGGGGGAAGGAGGGGATTTTGACAGATGTGGAGGAGTGATAGAAGGTATGGAAGGGAATTTTTTCACTTGTTTTAGGTGCTACTGGGGCCTTTTAAATTTTTGTTTTTAAGCCTTACCTCTTAAGAGGTTCCTCACCATTGCCCACCAAAACCTCTTAACCCGTGGAGCCCCGGCTAGTTTTGTAATGTTTGCGCACCAGAACCCGGTCGGTTTTCAAATTTTTTTTTTATTCCAGAAACAATAGCAAATGGGTTACGAATGAAGGAAAAACCACGAAAAACCGCTCAAAAATCTTAAAAAATGGTCCTACAGAGCCCCGAAAACGGATTTTACAAGAGTAAAAAATTTAAGGCAATTATCCCAAAAAAACAGGTTATTGCGCGCTCGCGTGCATGCACGTGGACTTTGAGAGTTTTCAACCATCGGCACGGTTGCGTGGGATACGTATACAGTTCCCATACAAATCTGAGCCCTCTTGAGTGGCTACACCTGAGGTTACGGTCGGCGCAATTAGGGTGACGCATCAGGCGCGTCTCTGGGGCTGTGCGTTACATACATCGCCGACGCGTCAGACGCGTCGCTGGGGCTGTACGAGTTAAGAGTGTTCTTGCCGTTCCCGGGTTAAGTGAGATAATTCCCCTCCATACCTACTATCAGTCCTCCACATGTGTCAAAATCCCATCCTTCCCCCTTTTCCCCCTCCCCCCTTCAATTATCACCTATTTGTCCTCTTATTCCCATATTTATTGGTGTATTTATCATGCCAATATCTCCAAACCGGTTCTAAGGCGTGGTCATGTGACTAGCAAGTGTGTGGTGTTACAGAGAGTGAGTCAGTCTGGCTTCAAGCCTCGCGAGGGGAGGGTGTGCCTCGCTTCTGCTCCACACTTCATGAATGACCGGTCGGCAATACTTCGTGATTTTGACCAGCCAAACACTATTCCCACTCATTTTATTGTTGTTACATGTTAATATCTTCATATTAAAAGTAAAATAGGCGCATATGAATAAGTAATAACGACATCAATGGTAAAATTACGATTTTAGTCAGGAATGAACCAAATTACCTTCGCCCACTACAACGTTTCAAATTGCATTCCTATGCACTTCTTATGTTAAGAGTCTCGGCATCATTCTCAGGTTAATATTCAATTTTTGCGATATTGGTGTTTTGCTTTTGCACACATAAATATTGTCCACACACACTCTCTCTCTCTATCTCGTCAACATTGTATTGTGAGGTCATTGTATGTACAGGTTCATTATATCACCAGGTTCCCACTTCCAGTTTTCTTTACTTCTTATATATATATACTGTATATATAATTTATATATATATATATATAATATATATATATATATATATATATATATATATATATATATATATATATATATATATATATATATATATACATATATATATATATAGGGGAGGTTTGGCAGAGTGGTCTTGCCACTGGACTGGTAATCCAATGGACCCGGGTTCGAAGACCAATATGTCAATGGGAAGATATTATTGGAATGGAATTTGTGCTGTGCCTAGTTTCAGTGCATTACCACAGCACACTGAAATGCAAAAAAAAATACCCTCATTGTTCCCTAATTAAATAGCATTGTATGAATATTCCCATATTAAAAATATGTTACAGGGGGGCAATGCCTAGTGAGTTAATTGCTCATTAGGTGGCGTTCTGAGAGTGAGGGTCCGAGTGTGGGGGTTGAGACTGTGAAGCACGGAGGCGAAGCGGCTTCAGAGATGGAATTGCTTCGAGCCAGGGTACTTCGCATGTCTCACTCCCTAGACTGGAACAAGACCTCACGGGCCTCACCGTGTTCAGCGGTGTAGTATAAAGGCTCTCAGCCTATGCCCAAGAGGGAGTAGTTGGAATATAGGAAAAAAAAAAAAATAATATATATATATATATATATATATATATTATATACAGTATATATATATATTGTGACGCCTCCCGGCGTTAGCAGAATGGTTGTGTGGGGCATTGCAGCTCGCTAGCGCTCGCTAGGATGGGGGGATGGGCTACAGTTATCCTAGAATGATCTGCTTTATTTAATTAGTGTCGTGTTGCCACAGACAGTCTATAAATGGTCTTTGTTTTGGTCTGTGACCGCGCCTTATATTTTATATTCGCTATAATATAAATGTTGCTTGTGTGGGAGGTGAGCGAGAGAGGGTGAGGGAGTACACCTGGCAGCGGGGTGAGCTATGACGCGGCTCGCTTGAGCGCTGACGGCGTTGGCGGCCGGGTGGTCAACTAGTCCCTTCCCGTCGCGGCATCGTGTTCTTTACCAGCTCAGAGCTTGCCTGACACGCGAATCGCCTACATCCTTTGCAATTCTGTCCCCCATACTCGCCACTTTGCATACTATTTCTCTCTCTCGACTTCTCCTTTCTCATTCTCTAATCTTTATTAAACTCAACATCCCTTCTGGTTTCAGCATAGACGTTCACCGTCGACCAGTCGTATTGTATGCGAAGCTCTCAGAGATTTCCATGTATTAGGTTAAGGAGGTATTAGGCTTTATTGAGGTTTGTGAGAGACGGACTTTTCCGTATGTGTCCTCTCTCGGGAAGGTTGTAGACCGGTATATGTCTTCCTGGCAAGGTGTTGAGTGATTCTGCTTGGTTATCTAAAGCTAGACTAGGGGTAAGGTTACTGTGTCGTTGTCTCCGATGTGTGCAGCGTTAGCTAAGCCCTGCACGACATCGACAGGTACTGTGGGAGCCTAAGTTGTCTTCGGGTGGGTTTACTTTGCGAGCACAGCGCTGTGGTGTGAGAGGGCCATAGCCTATCCCTCACAACATAGTGCTGCCTCTTTGTGTTGACTTCTGAGGGATCGCCAGGATAGAACTAGGTACTAGAGACCTAGATTTATCAAGAGAGCATCCCCGTCATATAACGTAATCTTCATTATACCACCTTCGGACAACGTTAGGCTACGAGCCGCATGCTCGCCCATTGTTGCCCTGCCTTGATACCCCAGCTAGACTTTATTAACTGAGCAGACACTGGTTAGAGATAAGCCCCCATTATTATATGTATGCAGCATTATTATTCACTGCACTTTTGAGCCGAGGTTGTTGTTGAGTTGCACAACCCTAGTAGGCTGTTGCGTTGTGTCACGAAGCATTTCTTTAGTTGTCGAGCATTACTACCTTTGCGCAGTCTTTATTATTCGCCTGCCTATTATTACTATATGTCCTAGTATTTATTGTGACCCGTATTCTGCATTATAATTGTTCAAGAATCTTTACGAACATCTTCCCAGCATCAGACTTATTTCAGAAGTTTCCAGTTGATGTTGCAGGACTAGCATTGCACTTTCTTTAATACAGGAGTGCCAGTTATTTGAGTATCTACCGTAACGTTAATTAATCACGTTAACTATCTTTTCTTTGTGTAACCTAATCGAGTAATCTTTTACTGTTTGAGAATAGGCTGTTTCATCGAGCGTCAGCCTAGTGTGTGTGCACCAGTTACCGAGTCATAGGATACCTCGTTGTCCAGGCACGACTCAGGGCGGTAATGGTGTTTTGTTTTCCAGTGTTTAAGGCAGGGGTTGGATCTAGTGTTACCGTTGTTGCATTTTGCCATTATCTAGTCCAATGTTGAAGAGCCCTGTGTCTTTGAGAACCTGGATCGTAAAAATATATATATATATATATATATATAATATTATATATATATATATATATATATATATATATATTAATATATATACCGGTATATATATATATTATATAATATATATATATATATATATATATATATATATATATATATATATATATATATATATATAATTATATATATATATATATATATATATATATATATATATATATATATATATATATATATATATATATATATATATATATACATATATATATATATATATATATGTATATATATATTATATACTGTATATATATATATATATATACACCCCAACATTACGCATGGCATAGTACTAACAATTCGTGTTTGTGTAACCTAAGATAAATTCAATCCAAGCAAAACATATAAAACAACTAAAGAAACAATTGTGCAAGATATTTAAAACAAATGACATAGATAATTCCAATGACACCCAAACAATTATTCTGGAATACAGCCAAATAAAACAAAATGACACAGACAAACATGATAATCAATAAGATCCAAATGCTACAGGTCTGTTGACAATGCTCACTGCCCCAAATCTAATTGAAATAATTATTTGCCAACCTGTTGAATAATATCAATCCTAGTCAACCGACCCTCAATATTCATATTAAATATTATGAAAATGTCAATCAAAACAAACAAAATAATACCGGAGAAAACAGAAAGAGGATTGTTATGCAACGTTATAAATCAACGTGCTTTAGATTACGTTTTCCACCGTAGGAAACTATGTCAATCACAACTCTCTCACTGGGAGATTACGAACTTTAGTATTATAATAATTAAACAACAATAATAATCAATGAATACAGAATACATGATAAAGTTTCACAAGTGTTATTCCTTAACAGCTAGGGCACAATGCATATCAGATTATCATAAATTATAATCGGTACTCATATATAGAGATAAGGCTTACGATTCAACATCAATAATTAATACATATAATATGGATATACTAGAATAGAAATGATCCAGTAATATAAAATAAGGTCACTAATAGAACATATAAATAATCACAATGTTACTACCAGAAACCACACATAAGTATACACAGAGATGTTTAATTAAGTCTCAAACACAATAAACAGTGTCCTGTAAGAAAACGGGGAAATGCGAGGTTAGTTTCAACCTAAGGCAAATAATAGTTACTGCGAGGGCATACACACGGTACTGAAATTATGTATAATAAGACACTATTTGTTATTTGAATAACAATACGTTAATTCAACTTGTACATGAGATTAAGCTCAAAGAACTCAAGGAGTAATAATTATGAATATAAATTAATGAAGGGGTTAAATAAATATATTAGTCATGTGTGAATGACTGAGAATTCTCGATGAGAGGTAAATTACTGCGACGTGAACAAATAGAGTTTAAGACAACTCAAAATAATACACAAAATTAAATATACTTCATGAAGCATGATAAATAACAATAGTGAAATTAAGAGACAGGATAGTAAAACACTCTGTGAACAACTTATCTATGACTTACGTACCCAATAGATGATGTTACATAAAAACAAGATCTGAATAAGTGTTCACTAGTTGCATGTTTTTATTACCGAATACATAGATGTATATCTCTCCATATAGAATATAGGAGCCTATATTCGAAGTGATATACAGTATATATATATATATATATATATATATATATATATATATATATATATATATATATATCAATTCCACAGATAGGGGTGCATAATTATGTTCTCTCTAAAATGAGCGACGGGTAACTAGGATAAAGAAAGAATGGAAAATCTTTAGTATTACGTTAGTGTGAACCTCAACATATCTAGTTAACCCTAGTTGAAATCATCTTTACTTTAACAAAACAAAGAACACTTAGAGGAGTTAGTAGAAAGATAGGAGCCTGGTAGAGAATCTGGCGAGCACGTGGTCACAGCTGTAGTTGTCCTTCCTTTTCACTATAGGGCTCGTCGCTAGGTTCACACACAACAGGTAAGCCTCTTCTTTCCTTTCTTTTTTCTTCGGGGTCACTGAGCTACATTGGTTTGCACTGAGTTTATAACTTTATAACAGATCAACTGGTGATATCTGTCAAGGAAGTCTCGATCCGAATTAAGGTATCTAGCTATCCACGTCCTTCCTAAGAAGAGGTACACACCTAGATATTATCCCTAATTTTGCCTACCTTACCCTGGGCACGGGCAGGTGGTAATCCTTTTTTGGGATGGGGTTAAGGAGCTGCTCTCTCGGGGTAGTAGGGGCATGGAGCTAATTTTGTTTTTTATTTATCATGTTATGAGTTGCACTAAAAATGTGATTAGGATATTGTTGTGACTGGGTGGACATTACACACTTGTTTTTATTTCCTTGGGGTCTCGATATGGCTTGCTGTGGTGTGGAAAAATGAATAACTGTTTGGGGCAGATATAGGAAATTTGTAGTTTGTATGATGGTGATTTGGAAGGAAGGTATGTAGGAGATTTGGCTTGTTAGCTCGTCTGGTCAAAGTTGACTTGCTCATTATAGTATAAGTTGATGTGAGGTTATTGAGGGGGCTGGTGGGGAATTTGCATGAACAGTTCCTCACTGTAGTCTAACTCTGGGTTGGGTAGGTCATGGCCAAAGGTTGGGGCTGCGTTTGTCACTGTGTGTGGTTGAGGCTGGATCTGGGTGGTGGAGAGTTGTTTCGGCCGTGACTCACTCCTTATGCTAGCAATGCAGCATGATGCTATTGCATTGTTAGCTGAAGCCGGGAGCAGGTGCTTGGCTGGTTTTGGCTTTTGATGATTCAGGCTCGTTATCTCAAGGATATACTAGATCAGGGCGACCGAAATTAATAAATAAGAGAGAGTCCATGGATTTATTGATCAGCTCCACAGTTTCAGGCCGTTCTAAACATAAACCAACACAAATTATCTGTTCATTGGAGTAAAGTTGCGTCTTCACTCAAAAAAGGACAGTGACATGACACCCTGAGACCCCAAAAAAAAAAAAAAAAAATATTGAGCTTTATATTTATTCTGCTAGCAAGGCTGACTGGGGTTGTAAGTCAAAATGGCCACACTCTGATTTGGCCACAACCATAACAGCCGCAGTCTCCTAACTTACCTTTCTCTATTGATCGGACTAAAACTAATTTATCCTTACAAAACATAACCTAATGTAATCAAGCCTAACCAAACACAATTACCCAATTAAAGATAGCCGAATAATATCCTAATTTTACCTAGCCCAACTTAACCTAATATAACCTAACCCAACTAAGCATAATCTAACCTAACCTAATTATAGACATCCTCATACAACTATATACAGTATAACTTAGTATAATGGTAAACGAATATTTCCATCATTTGACTATGAGTTCCTCATGTTCATACATACATTAATAAACACATACCATCTATTATTGACACTTTTCACCGCTCAGACTAACATCTCTGTTCGTCCCAAAATGGCCACATGATGGTCACGGCATAATTATATGGTTACTTGGAAATATTGAACTAAGACTAAAACGTTTACTCAACTCCCAACAGGCTCTATCGTCCAATAAGCACACATTTCTTGTGGTCCAAAACAATCACTAAGTCTAAATTAACCCAAAATGGCCAATCACATTAATTCGACCACTTGGTCTAACATCAATCAGACAGTTAAATGATCACTTTCCTTAACAGAGTATGACTAAGTGCTGCTTCCGGCCTGAATATTGTGTTGTCATATAATTCCGTACGGTGATCTGACATGGACATATCTAACTGCAATAGTTTTCTGTACTAGTACTATTCGACCGTCTTCCTCCTGGTTTCTACTCTTGTTTACTACCAAATGTTGCTCGAATAATTTGTGTCTTCATGTCCGCGTGTTCCTTTCAATCATGTGTTATGACAGATGTGGTAAGCATGCCTAAGGTCATTAGAAGAAAAATGGCCATCGACTTCCTTGGCGATTCCCCTGACATACCTCTCCTTGTCTCCCCTCAGTGAAGTTCTGCCCTTGGTTTACCTCCAATGCATTCAGCAGCTGCTGACAGGGTTCCATGTTTAAAGCTTTCCCACAGTTCTACAGGGTCCTCCAGTGAGTCAAACACTTTAAATCGATTTGAGACTGCTACTGCATACTGCCTTGCACACTCCTCATCCTTGAGACTCTCAAGATTAAATCCGGGGGGATAACATTTTGAGAATTTTCTAGATTTGAGTCGTAGCTTCAGTGTAACAACAACAAGTCTGTGGTCGGTAGCAAAGAACTCAGCACTCGTAAAGACTCTGCAGTTCTGAAGAAATCTCCAACGAGTGCTTACAAGTACTGTATATGATAAATCTTCTTGACCACACCACCAGCATTGGAATACCAGTGTTGATCTGGTCTCTGGAACCAGGATCCCACAATCCTCAACTTCCTGGACCTTGCGAAGCTCAAGAAGAGAGAGCTGTTGATATTCCTAGTGCCCAGAGTCATGGGGGCCAACTCATATCTCATAGCCAGCCCTATCTGAGCCTGTAACTGCATTGAAATCTCCAAGGACAATGGTGGTGTCCCGAAGGTGGCATTGTTCAACAATAGAGTGAAGATTGGTGTAGAACAGTTCTTTCTCTTTTAAGTCACATCACACCCAACTATTTAACTTCTCTTGCTGTGTTGCCCCATCGATAAAATACCTTAAAGTTGTAAATGTCGCCGACCACCCAATTAGTACAAAGGAAAAAATGCAACAACAGGTCATGCAACCCCTCGAGGTTACTTGCCCTCCAAAACACTGCTGTTCCAAGTGTGGCAACAGTATTTCGAAGAGAATGTGGGAAAGATGTGAGAAGGAAGTGCTTCCCAGGGGCTTAGTTCATGGCAGTGGAAATTATATTAAGATATATTAGGTTATTGAGCAAAAACTACTAAAGAAAATATCTATTCAATTACAAATGCAGTCAACCTTGGGTTCAGGGCAAGGTGCTCGTCTAGGCGAACTTTGAACGGTGTTCCAGTCTATGACATTTCGGGGAAGCCCATTCCACAAGTTGGCGACTCGATTGAAGAAAACATTCTTTGATTCGTAAGAGTTAAATGATCTACCAATGATTTTGCAGCAATTTCCCTGTGTGTAGTTTGATCGGTCAATCGTAAAATATTTATTACAGTTCATGTTGTCGATGCTTTTAACCTCCGAAGTGCGCATGGGGGTAATTGGAAACGTCCCCCTGTGCTGACGTATTTGAGGTGTTTCCGTCACTAAAATATTCATTGTGCCATTAATAGCATTAATACTTATCCATATGCACCTATTATGGGTTGATTATTAAGGTATTAACCTGAAACAACAATAAAACGAGTGAAAACAGCGTTTGGATGGTCAAAATCGGAGATATAGCCCGCGAGTTGTATAATGTATGGGTGAGGCTTTCCCGCCAATTTCCCCCAAGGCCACTGAGACACAGTCGATCGATACTCTCTCTCTCTCTCTTGCACTCGCTTGCCATCAGTGATGACAACACCCTGCTTGCAACTCGCTAATGTTAGCACGAAAATATACCTCAGAATAAGGGAATAACAGGGAAAATAGGTGATAACTGAAGGAGAGGAGGAAAGTGGGGAAGGAGGGGAGGTAGAGGACTGAGATTTTGCATGGCCCAGGGACCAAATTTTTTTTTTTTTTTTTTTTTTTTCGATGTCAAAAGTTGATTTTTGTTTTCACTCACTCATAAGAGTCTCCCCGCAGTCCGCCGGGGGAACTCTTAAGAGTCTCCCCGCAGTTCCCGGGTTAATGATCTAAAAAACTTGAAAAAAGTCACTCCTCAATCTGTGCTTGGTTAATGGATATAAATTTAGTTCTTTAAGACGTTCCTCGTATAGTTTGTTCCGAAGGCACGGTATCATCTTGGTAACTCTACGTTGAACTCGTTTGAATTTGTCTATATTTTTTATAGTAAGGCACCAGAACTGAACGCAGTGTTCCAAAAGTGGGCGGACTAACTAATTGTAAAGGGTGAGGATAATGTATTTTTATTTATATTCAAATGATCTAATTATGAAACCTATAATTTTGGTTGCCTTCTTTACAACTTCAGCAGAATGTTGACTTGGATTTAAGTTACTGGATATTGTTGCTCCTAAATCGGTTTTTCTGTCTATACTCTTTAGCTGGGTGCCATTCATCGAGTAGTCTGCTTTTTCATTGCGGTATGCTTTACACTTATCATTATTGAAGCACATTTGCCAGATTTTGGCCCATTGTGAAAGCTTGTTTAGATTGTTTTGCATATCTTCAACATGTTCATTTGTCAGTACGGTATTTGCGATTTTTGTGTCGTATGCAAACTTTGAGATTGTACAGGTAAGACCCTCATCTATGTCGTTAATGTAAATTAGGAAAAGGACTGGCCCCAGCACTGATCAACTACTAGTTACTTTGGTCCACGTTGATGCTTCCCCATTAATAACTACTCTTTGTTTCCTTTCACTAAGCATTAGCTTGCCAAAGGGACTCTTGACAGGTGAACTCGAGACGTTCAACGCAATCTAGCCCTAAATTCACGATCACCAACGACCTCCCAGCCTTGCCACAAACACCGCCCACCTGCCTGAACACCAAAAACAGCTTTGCAAACCCTCCTCTTAAACTTCCAAAACATTTTTTTCCCAGGCCCTCGACGAGAGGTTCAACCACTGTCCTAACCCACCCGATACATACAGAAGGACCCTCGATCCGACAACCATTTAGGCAAAAAAAAAAAAACATTCAACGCTGAGAGGAAGATTAACAATTCTGAGAAATGGTTGACTGAAATAGCCCCTCTAATAGTCCGTGATCTTTCCCAGTAGTCCTTGTAAAAAAGAAAGACAGCTCCTTAAGATTCTGCGTGAATTATAGTCAAGTAAATGACGTAACAATCAAAGATGCTAACCCCTCCATAAATAGACGACACCCTTGATTCACTCCACGGCGCAAGCATATTTTCCATGTTAGACTTACAATCTGGATATTGGCATGTTCCTGTGCATCCCGAAAATAATAGACTCCGTCCTCCAAGGCCTCACCTTTGAGATGTGTCTAGCGTACCTCGATAACGTAATAGTCTTTGCCAGTTCCTGGATTGAACAATTACAGCGATTGGAACAAGTTTTTTCCCGCATTCAACAGGCCGGACTTAAACTCAAAACTTCAAAGTGTCCCTTAGCCTGAAATTCAGTCCCCTATCTCAGCCTTATAATTTCCAAAGAAGGGATAACCACAGACTCAAATAAACTAGCCGCCATTCGTGATATCCAACACCCACACACCATTTAAGGTGTGAGTGCATTCCTCGGATTAGCATCATATCACAGACGTTTTGTCAAGGGATCAATTGCTAAACCAATCCAAGAGCCTACTCACAAGGACGAAAAATTCATATGGTCCCCTGCTCGACTGGATACTCTTCATACCCTAAACACCACCCTTACGTCCGCGCCCATCATCGCCTTCCCAGACTACGAGAAACCGTTCTGCTTGTACACTGACGTCTCATTACTCGTTCTGGCACAGGTAACAGTCAACAAAGAGAATATTGTAGCTCACGCAAGCCGTACCCTTACACAATCAGAGGCAAATGATGCCACCACAAAATGGGAGTGCCTCAGGTTGGTGTGGGCGTTGCAACACCTCGAGTTATATTTACTGGGAGTCAATATCACCATAATTGTCACCGACCATCACGCATTACAGTGGCTCAGAAAATCGCAAACATCAAATGCTTTGATCATCCGGTGGAGAGAGACTTTGGAGGAATTCAATGTTGATATCCAAATATGAACCTGGCAAGCTATACTCAAACGCAGATGTTCTCTCCCGACTCCCCTATTCCCCTCGCAGACCTCATTTCCGCTCCACCAGCCCCGGATGGCCAGATCGCAATCATTAGATCTTGGAACGAAGACACCAAACCAGATTGGATGCTCAGAGAGATTTTTACCTCCCTCACCCGTATCGGCAACCACCTGTTTAACGGCATACACCTAAGATATACGAAACTCTTACACACTTTTAATACCCTTGTCTAGCGGCGCGCAACTTATGTCGAGTTAAAGAAACTGGCAAAAAACGGGTGAAAAATGGGTGAAAATCGAGTGAAAATGGGTGGAACAGTAATGAATCATACGTCCGACATCTGTGGCCTCCCGGCCCACACTAACTCCAGATCCCCCACCGCACGTGAGGATGACAGTGTGACCAATAGTTCACGAAAAGTGAACAATGTAGCAAAATCCGCTAAACTTCCATCTTTGAGGTAACACTGTCAGGGCTCCACGAGTGTTACGTAGCTGTATGTGGTGTCATTGTGTAGCGATTTCCGCCTAGTTTTCGGCACAATACAGTTCCTTTCATGCTGATGGTTGATATAGCAGTCAGAATGGCCTGAAAAGGCCCAAAACGGCCACAACCCCCCGCTAGACAAGGGTTAAAGCAATATTTATTAGTGGCCACTCCATCATTGACAATATGCCTATTACATAATAGCCCTCTTTCAAGCCCTAGCGCCAGCTCGTTTAAAACAGCCGCCACAGGGAGGCAGAGGAGCCACGTCATAAGCGTACGCTATTTCTCTTATGGAATCGTCATTATGATTGGGTACTCACTACGAAAAAACTTTGTTGAAATAAAAACAAAAAAATTAACTTAAGGAATGCTATAATTAATCTTCCCAACTTTTTAGATGTCTTCCCGTGGATTCTTATGCGAGACGCTGAACCGCCCAGCGTCATTCCGCCTTCTCCTCTCTGTGGTCGTGCTGTGTAGACGTGTCCCCCGTCCTCGCTTTATTCTGCATTATTTCGTCTCTTAGTGAGTCTTTTGCTAATTTGTATTTATCTGAGATGTTCTAGAATAGGCTTAGACTAGTTATGACGGGCGTCCCCATTGGTACGTCCACAGGAGTGTGTTAAAATAGGATATTAGTGTTAGGCGTCCAAGCGGTCCCCTTTGGGCTCGCACGCCTTTGTATTTATTTAGTTTTTCAGCGGTTAGCTTTGTCTTTTAGCTATCTAGGAGGCTATGTTTACTGCGGGGCTAGGCTACTTTGCTCAATCCATAAGATGGGGTAGCCTGTATTGTGTTTGTTGCAGTAGATCTAGTCTAAGAGTCCGATTCTACCTTTTTCCCCTTTGGCTCGGGGCGACGGGTGCTGGTTGGTTGCTGTTCGTCGTTGGAGGTAAGGGTATAGTGTGCCGCCATACTGATTGCCTAAGCCTCGTGGCTAGCCTCAGTTAGGGGTGTTATTCTATGGCTAGGAGGTATTATTACTATATTATAATATATGTAGCCTTAAGATGTATCCTTCTTTGTCAAGTGGTGATATTATACATGATTAGAAGGAGGCAGGAGACGTCCTGTCATAATATTGGTGTTTTGTGAGCTACTTTCTTGGTCTGGCAAGTGAGTACTGACAAATGGGTTTGGTGTTTCCTTCCGGCGATCAATTATCTGTAATTGGGCCTGGAGGCTCACCTCAGTGAACAAGGAATAGATCCAAAAACAAAACCCGGCGTGGTCAGTTGTACCACTAGATTTCCCGGTGGAAGACGAAGGATTTCAAAAGGAAAATTTACGGCTCAGCCGGGAAGACTTGCCTATACAATATCCTCATGCGGCGGAGAACGGCCTCTAATCCAAGGTCTAGTGGGAATATATTAAAACTAAAAACAGCTATCACTCTAGTCATCAAAGGCAATCCGATAGTTGTCAGTTTATATTCAATAGGAATAATCATATGTATAGGCCAGTGATATAAAGTATCATAGATAAGCAGTCTTGTTACCTTCATAGAAAAGGTCATCGAGGTCCTTTTCAACAGAAGGATGCGGCGTAAAATTAGAGTAGCAAAGTTGTGACACATCTAGTTTTTTGACGTATCTGAGGTATAACATGTGTGAATGTCTTGGTTTATCCTTATGAGCATTGATTCTTGGAAATATCTTTTCCAGATTCCAACACAGCATCCTCAGCACACGACCCAGGTAGGGGGGGCCGATCCCGGCGGGGGTGGGGGGAGGTGGGGGTCGCAACCATACCTTTAGTAACATTGTGTTCAACTTCAACTTGTTTGCTCACCCCAGTATTTAGTCATAAACTTTGCATCAAATGCGTGAGGTGCTTGGACCGGTCCAGGGGTATCTGGTTGTCCAAAAAGTGTGGGGTGTGTTCAGAATTTAGGGGTGGGTTATTTAATCAACATGATCAGTCGTGTCTCGTGGCTTTATTGCAAATCAAGGAGACCTTTAATTGCTATACAAAGGACGTAGCTAACAAGGCCTTGCAATGCGACGACGCAATTCTGTGGGAACATTTAATAATCAAAACACAAATGGCTAGACCTCCTTCATCTCGGTCCAGCTCAAAATTAAGAGTAAAGTCTAAAGTTTTATCAAAAGAAACTGTGACTAGTAGTGACAATAGTGATTCGTCCGATACTAAGGCAACACCCCCCGGCCGGCCAGTCTCGCCACAGGAAGATCGTACAAGATCTAAGTCGAGATCGCCCCTTCGCCAATCATCGAAAGCCTCGACGTCTTCGTGGTCACAGGCCAAGAAGAGGAAGGCATCTCCGGCTCCGGCGCCTGCAATTCCGCCGAAGCCCGGAAAACCTGGACTTAAACAGAAATCGCGTACGCAGTCAACGTGCTAGGGTCGCCGGCAATCGCCGGGGTCTCGTCCTCCAGCCTCCGATCCTACCTCTACCATGTCTAGCATCCAATCTGGCAGTTCAGAGGTGGGAACAGAGGACGTTGAGTCGACTTCCAGGGATGGTACAAGTGATATAAACGATGTAAATGTGTCCCAATCTCCTAGACAAGATTTTGCTATTCCTCGGGTGGACAATCTAGCTAGTCATGATAGACGGGTATCCAGCCAAGGTCTTGGCGGAACAGTATAGGGGTTACCCGGCAGATGGCCGTGCCAGTGACAATATTTGCCATTAGTCTGGGTAGAAACGGACGATCGTAGTGTGTGGCGACATCCTGAGTTAATGCAATACCCGGCAGAGGTAAGGAACAGGGGTAATGTGAACGTTACATCCCATTACCCGATACCTTCAGTGGTACCGGATTTATCGTGGGAAGGTATCGAACAAAGACTACTTTCTGAGGCACGGCAACAACCGGAAGACATGGAAGTGGTAGACAAAGGGCAGGAGGAAGTAGAACATTTACCTTCTGCCCAACCCGACTGGTTAGCTAGTGAGTCCGAGGCAGCCTCAGCAACATCTAAAAGTTCTCAGAAGGATTATGTAACCAGGGGTGATTTAAGATCTATGTTCCATGAATTTTTACAAAATGTTCAGAGTCCAGCACCGTCTCTGGAAGTTCCCACAACCATACCGGAAGCTGCCCCGACAATGTCTGTTGTGAAACCCTTGGAAGCGGTCAAGATTACTGCTCCACCTAACGTACAGCCCCCTATCACTTGTACTAGAACTATCCCTGTTTCATCTACAGTAACTATGACTAATGTTATCACTGACGTCATTCCTCCACCTTTGGAAAAGACCCCGGTCAAGAAAGTCCCAATGCCACTTTTTTATGGTTCTGATTTGTCTTGGGTTACCGTTACGGCTCAGAATCCGGTGAGTGCACAGCAGACAATATCGGGGGAACTCCCGGTATCAGGTGAGTGGATTATTCAAATGAACAACAACAGGAAACTACGGGTTAAAAATGCTGCTGGTAATATTTTGGACGTGTCTGTCAAAGCCATCCCAAATGTCTATGCATATGACTATTTGTGTATTCTTTCACTCCTCTCCCACCTCCCTCCTCTGCACGACTTTATGCGGTTTGGACAAAGGTCGACGGCTTAAATGACGTAAAAGCTCTTGCTTTGCTAACGCCGGAATTGGACACAATTCCAGTTAACGATCAGTCCGGCAACCCAGTCTTGCAGATGAGGCAGGTGGGCACAGGTCCGTGGGTAGACTGGGAAACAGAGGCTCAGCAGTTTGCAGCTACTATTACTTCTAAGTCATCCCCTCAAATTCCGCTGGAAACTCATTCTTGGTTTTCATTGCCAGTTGCAAAATCCTGTGGGTTTCCTCCTGCCATTTTAATTTTTTTGTCAGCACCTAAATTGTCATTGTGGGAATTGAATGATGCCTTTTCAACCCCACCCCCGGCGCATTTAGATAAAGATTTCAAATTGTGCCAATAGGCATTGCGACTAATTTCCCAATTTCTGCTGAGCGAACAGGTTGCCCAGTCTCTCATTAGAACTATACAGGCTATTATTGATTCAGATGCCAAGAAAACAATGGAATTATCACGGCGTCTGATGCTACAAAATTCTATTCAGTCATTGGGCGACGTCAGGACAGCCTTATTAGAGGTAGTTCGTGCACGTCAGGACCTCAGAGTCTACTTGGTCAAGAAGTTGCCAGAAGACATTGGTCGCCAGGTAATTTTGTCACCAGTGCTTACACCCACATTAGTTTGCCCTAATGCTTGGCAAACAGTGTTTAATTTGGTAGATGCCAGTAGGCCGGGTGCTACCTCAGCTAGGAAGGAACATTTCAAATTTGCCAAACCATATGCTAAGCCTAAAGTAAATTCGAAGACTCAACCTAGTGGGTCTAAGTTCTTTCAGGTCTCAAGGTGTCCTCCGGCACAGGGCAGCACTCAGGCCAGAGGTAAGCAAGGGAAAGGATCAGGAAGATGGTTTAAAGGTCAACCCAAACACAAGTCAGGGCAAGGTTTGACTCCTGCCCAATCTAGTCAGCCGTCTACCTCTACCCAACCACCTTAAAAAAAAATAGTCATATCACAAACTCTCTCACTCCCGGGGCCTGTCGTGGGCGAGTTGGATTAGAGTGTAGTTACGCTGAACAAGCCCAGTCAAGTAACTGGATCATTTCGGGTGTGTCATCGGTCTTGGCCCTGGCGGACTTGGGCAAGGACATTGGTACGCAAGGGCATAACCTGGCAGTGGCTTCAACGACCTCGTTTACGTCAACCACTCAAAATCACTCATGTTTCTTTAGAGGTGGACTCACTAGCCCAGGAAATGATCACCAAGCATATCATTGTCCCGGTCAATCCAACTTGCCCAGTTTACACATCCAAACTTTTTCTCGTACCAAAGAGGGGCAGTGTTCAGATGAGACCGGTCGTAGACCCATCTCGTTTGAACGAACATATTCACAACGCATCGTTCCGGATGCTCACTGTGAACCAAATCAGGCTAACACTTCCGCCACAAGGCTGGATGTGCTCATTAGACCTGACAGAAGCCTATTGGCATGTCCCGGTAAATAAAAGGTTAAACAAATTCCTCGCCTTGAGGAAAAAGCATCAGACTTATGTCTTTCAGCGGATGCCTTTCGGATTGAACCTAGCACCTAGAATATTTACCAAATTAGTCCGACAAGCTTTATTACCAATTATAAATCAAGGGATCAAGGTGTTGTGGTATCTAGACAACTGGCTAGTAGTGGCGGAATCAGAGAATCAATGCAAGAATCATGTCACTCAAATTCTAGATCATGTACAATCCCTGGGGTTCAAGGTCAACTTGGCAAAGTCGAACCTTGTCCCAACAAGGGTAATTCAGTGGATAGGGCTGGTCTGGGACACAGCACATCTTACTCTCTGTCAGAGTGTGGACAATCGAAACAGATTTCGAAAGAAATTGTTTTGTTTTCTCCACAGTCTGACAACCACGAGAAAGAAGTGGGAGTCTATGATCGGCTCTCTCAACTGGATTCAACTTACTGTAAAGTTGGGCCGGTTGAAAGTAAAGAGATTAATCTTGTAATGAAACAAACATTTCCCGCTGTTGCCGGCGGGAAAGTTATGGCGAATTCCGACATTAATTCACAACTTACTGTCGGTTAGGGCGAGGCGGGAAACACTGCATTCAATAATGACGTGGACGTCTCCTCCACCCACGGTATGGATACACACAGATGCTTTAGGGACAAATAGGCTGGGGTTATCAGTCGAGCCTAGGGCATCAGGGTCAAGGGATTTGGTCTCAGTCCGACAATTTTCACATAAATGCGAAAGTTAATAGTTCCTGTAGTATTTATTTTCTTATCTCGAATATACTACTAGAGTGGGGGATAAATCGACAGTCAATTTTAGAAGTTCGTATACTTTATTTAACAAACTTGCTACTACACTAATAACGGTTTCTCTGTTCGGGCCGAGATGATTTCAAGACACGGATTGAATATTACGTCGACCCATCATAGGTTGTACTTTGGAATCCGAGCACTCCCGTTTCTCCCTATTTGAATTCCCGATATTCAGGTATTGACTTCAGTCGGCTTCGATCCAAAGGCACGTTTTTAGTTTCTACAATAATAAGGTTGTTACCGAGCCCTGCTGTGTCTACTATAGAGACCTGGGCATTAATGCATCATACCTTTACTTACTTATCTAAACAAGGGTTATATCTCTAACTAAACTTCGAAATTATATTCATTTACCGGGCCTACTATGTCTACTCCAGAGACCAAGGCGTTACTACATAATTATGACCTTTCAATTAATATATCCTCTTAACCATATACAATACATTTACTCATATGACCATGGCGTACTTACAATTTTACCTCAATTGCCCTTCTGAATACTCTTTGATTATATATTGTCCTTGTTACTTCATACAATACGTGTCTTCTAAATGACCAGGGCATTGTTACAAGTTACCTCTAAATGCTCCTGGATTATATATATATATATACACGTAATCCTCTTACAACACAATTCATCTTCATATCTATCACCTGGCCAATAATAATTCTTAACCTAATGTAAGTGGCACCTCAATAACTCTACACGGCCAAGGTTCTACGCTTTTATCCCTTTACATAGATTCTTATGATTACAATACTATCCTGGACATAACACCTGTACCGCTTAACGCAGATCGAATATTCCTTTAACTATGATATCAGATAATGTTTCCTTTATAAACAAAGATTTCGTTGATCATACGGACTAGTGTCCTTCCTACCTATTTCTCAAACTAAAGCTGGTCTAATGGCAACTATTATTTGTTCCCCTGAGCCTTATAGTTGCGTGTCTATCTTCAAGAATTATCCCCTTTTACTTTACTATTAATATCTATGTGCTGTCTAAGCAGATCCTATACTAGCTATAACTAATCGGCATGGAGCCTTCTCTAACAAGAATAACTATTTCCCTCTTAACACATCATCATTTTATTTATCAACACAAGTCTAGTTTCTTTTCTCTTTAGTCTGTCCTATAGGGACACATCAATTATTTAAGGAACCACTAGGTTAGTCAAGCACTTTCTCTCTTTTTCTTTAAGTCTGCTTCGGGCCCAATATGGGTCCTTAAAAATATATATATATTGTCTGTTATTTAAGTATATGTGCTGGAACTGTTTTACCACCACAGAGCTGGCCAATAGCTCTTCTGATAGTTCTCGCTCCCGTCCACTATTTGTCGTCCCTCTTGAATCGCTTGGCTGTGAGTGTGTAAGCTAGCGATGTGACGACAGGCGGCCGGATACTGAAGGTGTATCCGCCTAGTGGGAGAGAGCGAGTCTAGTCCAGGAGTGGTCTTTACTGGAATATTTGGTGGGGTCAGGGTAGCTGGAATGGTTGGCTCCGAGTTCCCTTTTGTGCCCAAGCAAGAGAGGGTAAGTGGGTTGTAAGAAACTAGCCCAGTGAGTTCCGAGGGGTGACTGACCCCAGTAACCCTTCCCACCCTTCCTTTACAGTCCCGCCTCCCGCTCTCCTGCGCTGTGATTGGCTGGTGGCCGCCCGCTCGCTTTGAATTCTCGCTCTCCCCACCTCCACTCTTTTCTCTTTGTAATAAGTTCCTGGAAGCTGGTTGCAAATGTTTTTCAGTGGCATACGGGAGTATAGGGCTGGCACCGAGGTATTAGACCTATTGCAACCAGAGGAAAATGTCCAGGAAGAGAACGAGAGCGAATTTAGAGGTGAGGTTGTATATTCAGCCGTGTGCTCCGAAAATGGAGGCCGCTGATTGGCCGGCTGGGGAGGTGTGTCGGGTTGACGTTCAGAACTGTCAAACTCAGCTGGCGAGGCGAGCAAGTAAAAGGGAGCACGGTGATTGGTGGATGGCCTTTCTACTTTAGTCCCCTTAATTTTCCTTCAGGCTCACGGTTATACGTTGCAAGGGAAATCTCTAGTCTTTCAAATGGACAATTTAAATGCTGTAACATGCAGCCAAAAACAAGGGTCAACGAGGTATCGGATATTGCTAGAATTGTTGGAAGAGATTTTTGTTCTGGCAGACAAGCTAAACATTCATCTTCACACATAATATCTTCCTGGAATAGCCAATATCTGGCCAGACGCTCTGTCCCGGAGACAGAGCACAGTAGTAGAATGGTCGCTCAAGCAAACCATCTTCAATCAGATGATTGCAGGGCCGTACCGTCCACAAGTGGACTTATTCGCGTCCAAGGAAAACAACAAACTTCCTCACTACCTAACCCGCTGGAAAGTAACTTCGGGGGGGGGGGGGGGTCCAGACACATTTTTGGAGAATTGGAACAAGTGGAATTCCATCTATCTGTTTCCGCCTCCAGACGCATCACTAATGTGCCAGGTAGTTCGCAAC
Source organism: Lithodes maja (assembly GCA_037953745.1). Classification (NCBI taxonomy): domain Eukaryota; kingdom Metazoa; phylum Arthropoda; class Malacostraca; order Decapoda; family Lithodidae; genus Lithodes; species Lithodes maja. The sequence goes on from JBAKBP010005158.1 coordinate 89,077, forward strand.
TACGAGATTATCGGAGCATAGTTTCGATGATAGTGCCACTATGGCCGGCTCAGGTATCCCACCACCAGTTGAAGACGTGGTGCGAGAACCCGGTGTCACTCCCGATCTCGTACTTCCACTTAGAGACAATTGACAACCTCGGGACCTTGCTGACTTTTGCATTTTGGACATTCAGAAGGCAAAACGGTTAACTCCTTATGGTGAGAGTGTATCGAATACATTTTTGAATCAGTACACTCTCTCTACCAGGCGTCAATACCAATCACATTGGAAATCTTTTACAACCTGGAGAGTGGAAACGGCTCAAACCGAAGCATCTGTAGCTTTAATTTTCAAATACCTGGATTATTTATTTGAACAAAAACGCCTTTCTGTAATAACACTAAGGAACCATTTGTCAGCTATTAGAACCCCTTTTTATGACTTAACGGGTCTATCTATACCACAAGCAGAGGAGACAGGTTATATGCATGCCTGTTTTAAGCTCATGCCTACCTGGTCGCTAGACAAAGCTTTGTCTGTACTTAATTCGCCAAAGTATAATCGCAATCCAGATTTTGATTCAATATTAAAGAAGGCTGTGTTCCTTATGGCTTTGGCCACAGGTAACCGGGTATCTGAGCTGGCGGTGATGAGCAACGAACCTAATTGTCTCAGGTTTGGACGACGCAATATCAATGTACAAATTGCACCGTCACCCACCTTCATAGCTAAAAATTAGCATAGTGATCATGTCTTTTCTGAGTTCACGATCCCAGCGCTAAAGCGAGGGGATACGCATCATTTATTATGCCCAGTACAAGCTCTTGTTAAGTTCTTGAGAGCATCCCAACCTAGGGGAGGTGTGGTGGAGTGGTCTTGCCACTGGCCTGGTAATCCAAAGGTCCCGGGTTCAAATCCCGATTTATCAATGGGAAGATATTATTGGGATGGAATTTGTGCTGTACCTAGTATCAGTGCATTACCACAAGCCCACCGAAACGTCAATAAAATACCCTCATTGTTCCCTGATTAAATAGCACTGTATGAATATTCCCATATTCAAAATATGCTATAGGGGTGCAATGCCTGGTGAGTTATCTGCTCAACAGGTGGCGTTGTGTGTGTGTAAGTGTGAGAGTCCGAGTGTAGGGGGTGAGACAGTGAAGCACGGGAACGAGGTGGCTTCAGAGATGGGGTCGTTTCGGGCCATGAGTGAGCACCGTGCCTCATGTGAAGGCAAGATGGCAGGGACTCGTAGTACTCTACGTGCTTCACATGTCTCACTCCCTAGACTGGAACAAGACCTCACGGGCTTCACTGTTCATTGTAAAGTGGTGAATGTTAAGGCTCTCAGCCTATGCCCGAGAGGAAGTAAGTTGGAATATAGAAAAAAAAAAAAAAAAAAAAAAAAAAAAAGCAACCGGGAACTCTCTGGGTTAATAGTACAGGGAAGCGCATCATGAAAAGGAAGTTAGGATCTTTGCTGGTCAAGGTTATTTGGGAAAGTAACCCCGGTTTAGTGAGGAGAGCCCACGATATTAGAAAGTGGGCAGTGTCAGTAACCCCTTCTGTACCGGCGACGTTCTTTCAACTTTATTCTGGCTACTATTAGACAATTTTGTACAATTTCTTAAGGGCCTCCAGCAATTAAATGGTTTCGAGCTATCACTTAACCCTTTCTACTACCACAGATCCTTCTTAAGCCGCAGACAATCGTCTTAATATAGCTAGATAAACATTAAAAAGACGTCGTCGGTAAAGAAGGGGTTAAGATTCCTCCAAAACTTTTCAGTAGATTATATTGCTAATACGCGCCTATGGGCGTCTAACCATACTTTGTTTACGCGCTACCTGTTTGTGGCCCTTGACAGACCAAAGCTCACCTGCATGGCGTTACGTCAACGCGTCTAAATTGGTCTTTGTGCTAATAGTTTTAAGTTTATTTTTTGTGAAAAGAGGGGGGGGGGGGGGGGGTTACTGGAGAGCTAAGACCTTCAGACCCTCCGCCGGATATGTGATCAGTATATGAGCTGTGATACTTAATATTATTGAACTGATTGTACAGTTCCAGATTATATATTTTTTTTTAAGTGATATACTGTATATCAATAATAGTTGAAACTATAAGATATATGAAATAAGTTGTACAAGCATACAGTAGTTATACGTACAAGTTGCTTTTAAGGTACAAATACTTGTGATCAAATACTTTGTCCTCTATAGAAACTCTGGCATCTAGTGAGCATCAGTGGAATATCGTTATTTTGTCAAAGAATAAGTATTCTTGAACCTTATTTTTAGTGTATCTCATTACCTACATGTACCTGTGTGGTTATGTATAAGTAGACTATCTTCGAAGTATGCGGTCTACTTTACTTTTCTATTTTTATACCAAATATTGTATATAAACAATAAATTTAAGAGTGCTTTTTTTTAGTGTCTTTTCTCAACCTATAGTTGGATTGTTAGTAGTGTTAGATTTTGTAACGAATGTCCCCCTCCAGTCTTGAGATATCAGGCATATCGTCAATGATGGAGGGGCCACTAATAAATTATAGGTTTGAGTCCCAAAGGGAAGAATGAAAACCAAATATTTAGTAGTGACCCCGAAATCATTGACGATGCGGGCCCTCCCTTCCAATTCGTTGATATCTTTAAGTTAAGTCTTGATATATCGTTGAAGGCGGAATGACGCTGGGCGGTTTTTATAGCATTTCTTAAATTAATTTTTCTGTTTGATTTTTTACGAAGTTTTTTCGTAGTGAGTACCCATTCATAATGACGATTCCGTAATAGAATTAGCGTACGCTTATGACGAGGCTTCTCTGCTTCCCTGTGGCGGCTGTTTCAAACAAGCTGGCACTAGGGCTTGAAAGAGGGCTATTATGTAATAGGCATATCGTCAAATTCAATGATGGAGTGGTCACTAATAAATATTAGGTTTTCATTCTTCCCTCCGGGACTCAAATCTATAATACTTGACCCCCCACCCTAGCCCCGTAACCAAAACTACAGTAGAATCTTGTCTATCTTGTGCCCGCAGTAAAGACACCACTCATACTCCTGGCCCCTCTGGCTTCATCACGGCAAGTATACCTTGGCAATTATCAACAATCGATACAGTAGGTCACTCACACACTACCACTACTGCTAGTAGTGAGGCTTTAATGGATATATAACACTGTTGTTTAGAGTTTTTAAGTGGCACTTTTAACCCATTATTGGCGGTGCCCGACTTAAGGCGGTCAAGAGAACCAAGGACTAAAGAGCGGGGACCGCCTTAAGCCGTATGCGATGTTGAGCACATTATTGGCTCTGAGAGAGAGTCCACGCAGTGGGAGGAGCGTAGGTTGGCTCTGACCGTTCGGCACGGCTCCCATACTGCGACTGGCCCCACCTCCACACACATCCACATCCACTGCCTCCCTAGACAGGGAAATATGTAAGGAAATTACCGTATTTTAGGGATTTTTTCCTTCATGTTGCACGATCATTGCAAGACAACCCGTGGTCGTAGAAGGATGGTTCAGGTGTCATTGGAAAGCTCAATTAACTCCCTTTCATGGATACATAATTGTATTACACTCTGGCTCTTCTTTATGCATGAAAAAGAGCATGGAATGAAGCTCGTTTAGGGTAAATCTGTCCGCTTGGCAGGTAGTAGAAGTTAATAACCTAGCCGCTCTTTGAGTGATAAATGGCACTTACACTCTTTACTGTTACTCTACTCATGAACTTGTATATGGCACTCTCACTTCACAGTCTTAATTTAACACTCGTACTTGGCACTCTAACCTAAACATGGTTAGATGTGGTATATTTTGGCTGTATAACTAATTATATTGATTGGTTAACCCGTCCAATCCCAGCGACGGCAGAGAGCCGTCAGTAGATAAATCACTCTCCAGTCCCAGTGACGGCTGCCAGTCGTCAGTATTATACAATCCTTGTTACTGCCAGTATCAGGCAGTACCTGGTACCACAAACTTTGAGCACTGCTCTAAGACCTTGGCAACACTTCTCAGCTTATACCCAAGCCCCCACAGGCTGGAAGACAGTGCTCTCTGAGCTCCCATCCAGAGAGGATCTATTACTATCTAGAGAGGATCTATTACTCTCTCACCACCAACCTCACCATGACTTTCCCCCTGACCTTCATTGGCCATGTCAAATGGTTCAATGTTAAGAGAGGCTATGGCTTCATCACCAGAGATGATGGGGGGGATATTTTCGTCCATTTCAAGGGAATTTCTAAGCCAAACCCTCGCCACTCTGTAGCCTCTCTTGGAGCCAACGAGAGTGTATGTTTCACCGTGAGGAGAGCCAGCAAGGGTGACGAAGCCACCTGTGTAACAGGGCCTGAAGGGGCAACCCTGAAAGGATCCAGGCATGCCTGGGGAAAAAAGGAGGAGAAAAAAAGACATGATTGACTACCCATCAGCAAGCTGTGGCCAGTCACCATGTGACCAATCCAATATCATCAAGATTGTTGTCACAACGGCCATGGCTCTCGCTGGTGGGGACCACAACCTCGTCAGAGATTATCTGAAAGACCTCCTGGAGGCGTATAACCTCCCCACCATCGCCTTCCCCAGGCCTGAAGCACCCAAACCAACCTGGCCTTTGGAGCTCATCCCAACACAAGCTCTGAGGCCCAAAGCAACTCCAGCCAAGCGCCTCAACTTGTTTCAACCTCTAAACAGGACTAATGTGCAGAGGCTGCCTGAAGTTACACCATCATCACCACCAACACCTGAAGAAAGCCCCAGCCCTCCCACCTCTCTTGACGGGGAGGTAGAGGAGATGGAACAAGAAGCCACCACTGAACCACCTACAACGAACTCCAGCCCTCCTGCCTCCGCTGACGTGGAGGTTGAAGATATGGAGCCGCCGACGGAAGAACAAAAAGACCCCACCCCTTCAACACCACCCAGTGAGAAGAAGGACTTTACATGGGAGAAGAGGAGAGACGATCGAGGACTTCTAGGAGCCTACAACGACTACTTCGCCGATAACTTAATGTATGGAGGCGTTGAGCTACAGAAGAACACCTTAACCATCAGTAAAAAATATGAAAACCTTGTACCGTACGTGTTTGGCAATCACGTGAGTTGGTGCAAGGGTTGGAAAAAGCATGGCTGCCGCTGCTTCATACACAAAAAAAGTGTAGATGGCAGCTGGGTATGCCATATTACTGCAGAAATCGCAAAGAAGATGGACGGGATCTTGATCAATCTCGTTCGAACTAAGCAAACCGTGGAAGATATCTACGGTTAACAAAGACCCCACAACACTGGTAGGCCCGCCTATGGCAAAAGGCCCGCGCTGCACTTGGGTGCTGCAATCTTTAAAAAAATAAATAATAAATAAAAAAGGCTGGGAGAGCCAGTATTCTTCCATCTTTTGAGGTGGGAGGTTGTTATATCTTGCCTCTGAAGCCATTTTGGCAACATTGCTTGGGACTGGGGGGGTACATTTATGTTAGTACCCTATGGTACAGTAAGGGTTAGGGAACAGAATTCGGGATTTGTTTTGTTCAATATTAAACAAGATTAAAAAGCCTTATTACAAGTGTTTCCTCACCCACTAATACATGTTATAATAACATTCAAACGGTGATAAAAAACGCTCATAGCAAAACATATATACATGCAAGTTTAAACTACTCAATAACCTAACACAACAAGAGTGAAGGCTTTTTAGTGTTGCTTACATTAACTTCTTCAATCTGTCTACATATTTTATAATCTGAAGTATTCATTGTGATCATACAGTTTTTCTGGTACCTTTGTATAGTGAAGGCAATATAAGTGTTGTCTTTAGATCCTTCCTTATAGGTAGCAAATCCTCTAATGTTAAGCAGAATAACTGGCGTTATTGTAACATAATTATTTAATGAAAGAATGGACATAATATATATAATTTCTAGTGTTGGTGAAAAGGCATATTTGATATTAAATTAATTGTGTATGTTGTCCTAGTGATCAAAAAGATAAACACTATTACATAAATAACTTAACTTTCCAAATAATAACTAAACTGGCGTTACTTTTTCAATAGCCTTCCTACATATTTGATAAACCGTGTGACTTGTGTTGACTTACCTCGAAAGTACCACTCTGAACATATAAAATACAAAGTAGTGACAGTCGGAAGTTTAGAGGTACAACAAACAACCTGCCACGGTTACCACCCCAGGAATATAAAGATGTGTTGAATAGTTCATCGGCCAGGGTTATAATTGGTCCCATCAGAGAGGGTTTTAGCTACAACTATACATAACAATGTTCGTATGGTTGTGAAAATGTTACATTACATTGGATATTAAATTACCATATCACCTATTAAATGTATATTTGAGATTATGCTAAAATGTAGACTGCTTTATATGGGACCATATTCGTATCATTTCGGGATCTGGTCCATAGACTAGTACCAGCGGGACCAGATGCAGTTTGTGTTAGTCCAACAAGTTCCTGCTGTTCATAGTTTTACTCAGTAATGTTTGTAACCCGTTGGCGATGTATATTGTATACATAACTTTATATATTAGGATTTATTGATAGACTTGATTTCTTATATATTAATTAACTCATGTTATATTTTACTAAATGCACATAATTTTGTTGAGTATTGGGTAGTTCTCGCAGTGTGTACTTAGTTCAAGATGTTTAACAATCAAAGGACTACACACTATCGTAATTCACCATTAATATTTTAAATGCTTCCTAGTTTGAATACAATTAACATATACAGTATATAAGATCAAAATATAGCACGCGCCCTGGTGTGTTTCGCAGTGTCTGGTTTGAACACATTAAACAACATTTGACTACTGTCTTTTTCTAAGTGAGATTTACAATACTTGGTTTGGCAAAATTTGAATAAATATAAACACCCTATGAGGAGGAGCACTTTATTGACAAAGTATCGCAGATAGCTTCTTCAGGTCACTAACAGACGCTAGATCCTTGACCTGAAGAAGCTATCTGCGGAACGTTGTCAATATAGTGTTTCTCCGCATATGGTGTTTATATTCATGCTGTCAACTTTTCAAAGTTATTTCAACAAAATTTGAATAGTGTGAAATAATTATGGAGACAATTTGATATCATCTTTCCTTCCTAGATTAACATAACAATATACTCTCATTGCTGTATTCAACTAAAAATGTCAACTGTATATATGAACAGTACATACATTTTTTTTTCTATACTCCAACTACTCCCTCTCGGGCATAGGCTGAGAGCCTGTACATTCCACCGCACAACACGGTGAAGCCCGTGAGGTCTTGTTCCAGTCTGGGGAGTGAGACATGTGAAGCATCCATCATGGCTCGAAGCAGCTCCATCTCTGAAGTGGCTGGTTGCTTCGCTCAAGTGCTTCACCGTCTCACCCTCCAGACTCAGACCCTCACTCTCAGAATGCCACCTATTGAGCAGTGAACTCACTAGGCATTGTCCCCCTGTAACATATTTTGAATATGGGAATATTCATACAGTGTTATTTAATCGGGGAACAATGAGGGTATTTTTTTGGCATTTCGGTGGGCTTTGTGGTAATGCACTGATACTAGGTACAGCACAAATTCAATCCCAATAATTTCTTCCCATTGACATATCGGGATTTGAACCAGGGTCCATTGGATTACCAATCCAGTGGCATGACCACTCCACCACACCTCTCCTTAGTACTTAGTACTTTTGATTTTCGGTGTGAGCATCCTGGGTTCGAGTCCACGGACTGCCACATGTGTTTGTAAATGTCATTAATCGATTTTAGGAGTATGTTTGGTTGTTGGAAGGAACATAATAATTGATATTGGTTCAGGAGTAATTTATCGAGAGGACTTCCCTAAGTGGTTAAGGCCCCATTAATTGCTCTTTCCATTCACATATGCATAGCCTACGTGAGTTGCAGTTGGGATGTGTGTACATGCTTAGATTGATATGCAGGATTCGAAGTTGCATAATAAATCGTAGGCAGTGTCCTCCAACCTTTAACTGTCTTCATGGTGCGATGTATAAGGTGTTGATTTTCGGTGTGAGCATCCTGGGTTCGAGTCCACGGACTGCCACATGTGTTTGTAAATTTCATTAATCGATTTTAGGAGTATGTTTGGTTGTTGGAAGGAACATAATAATTGATATTGGTTCAGGAGTAATTTATCGAGAGGACTTCCCTAAGTGGTTAAGGCCCCATTAATTGCTCTTTCCATTCACATATGCATAGCCTACGTGAGTTGCAGTTGGGATGTGTGTACATGCTTAGATTGATATGCAGGATTCGAAGTTGCATAATAAATCGTAGGCAGTGTCCACCAACCTTTAACTGTCTTCGTGGTGCGATGTATAAGGTGTTGATTTTCGGTGTGAGCATCCTGGGTTCGAGTCCACGGACTGCCACATGTGTTTGTAAATGTCATTAATCGATTTTAGGAGTATGTTTGGTTGTTGGAAGGAACATAATAATTGATATTGGTTCAGGAGTAATTTATCGAGAGGACTTCCCTAAGTGGTTAAGGCCCCATTAATTGCTCTTTCCATTCACATATGCATAGCCTACGTGAGTTGCAGTTGGGATGTGTGTACATGCTTAGATTGATATGCAGGATTCGAAGTTGCATAATAAATCGTAGGCAGTGTCCTCCAACCTTTAACTGTCTTCATGGTGCGATGTATAAGGTGTTGATTTTCGGTGTGAGCATCCTGGGTTCGAGTCCACGGACTGCCACATGTGTTTGTAAATTTCATTAATCGATTTTAGGAGTATGTTTGGTTGTTGGAAGGAACATAATAATTGATATTGGTTCAGGAGTAATTTATCGAGAGGACTTCCCTAAGTGGTTAAGGCCCCATTAATTGCTCTTTCCATTCACATATGCATAGCCTACGTGAGTTGCAGTTGGGATGTGTGTACATGCTTAGATTGATATGCAGGATTCGAAGTTGCATAATAAATCGTAGGCAGTGTCCACCAACCTTTAACTGTCTTCGTGGTGCGATGTATAAGGTGTTGATTTTCGGTGTGAGCATCCTGGGTTCGAGTCCACGGACTGCCACATGTGTTTGTAAATTTCATTAATCGATTTTAGGAGTATGGTTGGTTGTTGGAAGGAACATAATAATTGATATTGGTTCAGGAGTAATTTATCGAGAGGACTTCCCTAAGTGGTTAAGGCCCCATTAATTGCTCTTTCCATTCACATATGCATAGCCTACGTGAGTTGCAGTTGGGATGTGTGTACATGATTAGATTGATATGCAGGATTCGAAGTTGCATAATAAATCGTAGGCAGTGTCCTCCAACCTGTAACTGTCTTCGTGGTGCGATGTATAAGGTGTTGATTTTCGGTGTGAGCATCCTGGGTTCGAGTCCACGGACTGCCACATGTGTTTGTAAATTTCATTAATCGATTTTAGGAGTATGTTTGGTTGTTGGAAGGAACATAATAATTGATATTGGTTCAGGAGTAATTTATCGAGAGGACTTCCCTAAGTGGTTAAGGCCCCATTAATTGCTCTTTCCATTCACATTTCCATAACCTACGTGAGTTGCAGTTGGGATGTGTGTACATGCTTAGATTGATATGCAAGATTCGAAGTTGCATAACAAATCGTAGCAGTGTCCACCAACCTTTAACTGTCTTCGTGGTGCGATGTATAAGGTGTTGATTTTCGGTGTGAGCATCCTGGGTTCGAGTCCACGGACTGCCACATGTGTTTGTAAATTTCATTAATCGATTTTAGGAGTATGGTTGGTTGTTGGAAGGAACATAATAATTGATATTGGTTCAGGAGTAATTTATCGAGAGGACTTCCCTAAGTGGTTAAGGCCCCATTAATTGCTCTTTCCATTCACATATGCATAGCCTACGTGAGTTGCAGTTGGGATGTGTGTACATGCTTAGATTGATATGCAGGATTCGAAGTTGCATAATACATCGTAGGCAGTGTCCACCAACCTTTAACTGTCTTCGTGGTGCGATGTATAAGGTGTTGATTTTCGGTGTGAGCATCTTGGGTTCGAGTCCACGGACTGCCACATGTGTTTGTAAATGTCATTAATCGATTTTAGGAGTATGGTTGGTTGTTGGAAGGAACATAATAATTGATATTGGTTCAGGAGTAATTTATCGAGAGGACTTCCCTAAGTGGTTAAGGCCCCATTAATTGCTCTTTCCATTCACATATGCATAGCCTACATGAGTTTCAGTTGGGATGTTTGTACATGCTTAGATTGATATGCAGGATTCGAAGTTGCATAATAAATCGTAGGCAGTGTCCACCAACCTTTAACTGTCTTCGTGGTGCGATGTATAAGGTGTTGATTTTCAGTGTGAGCATCCTGGGTTCCAGTCCACGGACTGCCACATGTGTTTGTAAATTTCATTAATCCATTTTAGGAGTATGGTTGGTTGTTGGAAGGAACATAATAATTGATATTAGTTCAGGATTAATTTATCGAGAGGACTTCCCTAAGTGGTTAAGGCCCCATTAATTGCTCTTTCCATTCACATATGCATAGCCTACGTGAGTTGCAGTTGGGATGTGTGTACATGCTTAGATTGATATGCAGGATTCGAAGTTGCATAATAAATCGTAGGCAGTGTCCACCAACCTTTAACTGTCTTCGTGGTGCGATGTATAAGGTGTTGATTTTCGGTGTGAGCATCCTGGGTTCGAGTCCACGGACTGCCACATGTGTTTGTAAATTTCATTAATCGATTTTAGGAGTATGGTTGGTTGTTGGAAGGAACATAATAATTTATATTGGTTCAGGAGTAATTTATCGAGAGGACTTCCCTAAGTGGTTAAGGCCCCATTAATTGCTCTTTCCATTCACATATGCATAGCCTACGTGAGTTGCAGTTGGGATGTGTGTACATGCTTAGATTGATATGCAGGATTCGAAGTTGCATAATAAATCGTAGGCAGTGTCCACCAACCTTTAACTGTCTTCGTGGTGCGATGTATAAGGTGTTGATTTTCGGTGTGAGCATCCTGGGTTCGAGTCCACGGACTGCCACATGTGTTTGTAAATTTCATTAATCGATTTTAGGAGTATGGTTGGTTGTTGGAAGGAACATAATAATTGATATTGGTTCAGGAGTAATTTATCGAGAGGACTTCCCTAAGTGGTTAAGGCCCCATTAATTGCTCTTTCCATTCACATATGCATAGCCTACGTGAGTTGCAGTTGGGATGTGTGTACATGCTTAGATTGATATGCAGGATTCGAAGTTGCATAATAAATCGTAGGCAGTGTCCACCAACCTTTAACTGTCTTCGTGGTGCGATGTATAAGGTGTTGATTTTCGGTGTGAGCATCCTGGGTTCGAGTCCACGGACTGCCACATGTGTTTGTAAATGTCATTAATCGATTTTAGGAGTATGGTTGGTTGTTGGAAGGAACATAATAATTGATATTGGTTCAGGAGTAATTTATCGAGAGGACTTCCCTAAGTGGTTAAGGCCCCATTAATTGTTCTTTCCATTCACATATGCATAGCCTACGTGAGTTGCAGTTGGGATGTGTGTACATGCTTAGATTGATATGCAGGATTCGAAGTTGCATAATAAATCGTAGGCAGTGTCCTCCAACCTTTAACTGTCTTCATGGTGCGATGTATAAGGTGTTGATTTTCGGTGTGAGCATCCTGGGTTCGAGTCCACAGACTGCCACATGTGTTTGTAAATTTCATTAATCGATTTTAGGAGTATGTTTGGTTGTTGGAAGGAACATAATAATTGATATTGATTCAGGAGTAATTTATCGAGAGGACTTCCCTAAGTGGTTAAGGCCCCATTAATTGCTCTTTCCATTCACATAATTATGCATAGCCTACGTGAGTTGCAGTTGGGATGTGTGTACATGCTTAGATTGATATGCAGGATTCGAAGTTGCATAATAAATCGTAGGCAGTGTCCACCAACCTTTAACTGTCTTCGTGGTGCGATGTATAAGGTGTTGATTTTCGGTGTGAGCATCCTGGGTTCGAGTCCACGGACTGCCACATGTGTTTGTAAATTTCATTAATCGATTTTAGGAGTATGGTTGGTTGTTGGAAGGAACATAATAATTGATATTGGTTCAGGATTAATTTATCGAGAGGACTTCCCTAAGTGGTTAAGGCCCCATTAATTGCTCTTTCCATTCACATATGCATAGCCTACGTGAGTTGCAGTTGGGATGTGTGTACATGCTTAGATTGATATGCAGGATTCGAAGTTGCATAATAAATCGTAGGCAGTGTCCTCCAACCTGTAACTGTCTTCGTGGTGCGATGTATAAGGTGTTGATTTTCGGTGTGAGCATCCTGGGTTCGAGTCCACGGACTGCCACATGTGTTTGTAAATTTCATTAATCGATTTTAGGAGTATGTTTGGTTGTTGGAAGGAACATAATAATTAATATTGGTTCAGGAGTAATTTATCGAGAGGACTTCCCTAAGTGGTTAAGGCCCCATTAATTGTTCTTTCCATTCACATTTGCATAACCTACGTGAGTTGCAGTTGGGATGTGTGTACATGCTTAGATTGATATGCAAGATTCGAAGTTGCATAACAAATCGTAGCAGTGTCCACCAACCTTTAACTGTCTTCGTGGTGCGATGTATAAGGTGTTGATTTTCGGTGTGAGCATCCTGGGTTCGAGTCCACGGACTGCCACATGTGTTTGTAAATTTCATTAATCGATTTTAGGAGTATGGTTGGTTGTTGGAAGGAACATAATAATTGATATTGGTTCAGGAGTAATTTATCGAGAGGACTTCCCTAAGTGGTTAAGGCCCCATTAATTGCTCTTTCCATTCACATATGCATAGCCTACGTGAGTTGCAGTTGGGATGTGTGTACATGCTTAGATTGATATGCAGGATTCGAAGTTGCATAATAAATCGTAGGCAGTGTCCACCAACCTTTAACTGTCTTCGTGGTGCGATGTATAAGGTGTTGATTTTCGGTGTGAGCATCCTGGGTTCGAGTCCACGGACTGCCACATGTGTTTGTAAATTTCATTAATCGATTTTAGGAGTATGGTTGGTTGTTGGAAGGAACATAATAATTGATATTGGTTCAGGAGTAATTTATCGAGAGGACTTCCCTAAGTGGTTAAGGCCCCATTAATTGCTCTTTCCATTCACATATGCATAGCCTACGTGAGTTGCAGTTGGGATGTGTGTACATGCTTAGATTGATATGCAAGATTCGAAGTTGCATAACAAATCGTAGCAGTGTCCACCAACCTTTAACTGTCTTCGTGGTGCGATGTATAAGGTGTTGATTTTCGGTGTGAGCATCCTGGGTTCGAGTCCACGGACTGCCACATGTGTTTGTAAATTTCATTAATCGATTTTAGGAGTATGGTTGGTTGTTGGAAGGAACATAATAATTGATATTGGTTCAGGAGTAATTTATCGAGAGGACTTCTCTAAGTGGTTAAGGCCCCATTAATTGCTCTTTCCATTCACATATGCATAGCCTACGTGAGTTGCAGTTGGGATGTGTGTACATGCTTAGATTGATATGCAGGATTCGAAGTTGCATAATAAATCGTAGGGCAGTGTCCACCAACCTTTAACTGTCTTCGTGGTGCGATGTATAAGGTGTTGATTTTCGGTGTGAGCATCTTGGGTTCGAGTCCACGGACTGCCACATGTGTTTGTAAATGTCATTAATCGATTTTAGGAGTATGGTTGGTTGTTGGAAGGAACATAATAATTGATATTGTTTCAGGAGCAATTTATCGAGAGGACTTCCCTAAGTGGTTAAGGCCCCATTAATTGCTCTTTCCATTCACATATGCATAGCCTACGTGAGTTGCAGTTGGGATGTGTGTACATGCTTAGATTGATATGCAGGATTCGAAGTTGCATAATAAATCGTAGGCAGTGTCCACCAACCTTTAACTGTCTTCGTGGTGCGATGTATAAGGTGTTGATTTTCGGTGTGAGCATCCTGGGTTCGAGTCCACGGACTGCCACATGTGTTTGTAAATTTCATTAATCGATTTTAGGAGTATGGTTGGTTGTTGGAAGGAACATAATAATTGATATTGGTTCAGGAGTAATTTATCGAGAGGACTTCCCTAAGTGGTTAAGGCCCCATTAATTGCTCTTTCCATTCACATATGCATAGCCTACGTGAGTTGCAGTTGGGATGTGTGTACATGCTTAGATTGATATGTAGGATTCGAAGTTGCATAATAAATCGTAGGCAGTGTCCACCAACCTTTAACTGTCTTCGTGGTGCGATGTATAAGGTGTTGATTTTCGGTGTGAGCATCCTGGGTTCGAGTCCACGGACTGCCACATGTGTTTGTAAATGTCATTAATCGATTTTAGGAGTATGTTTGGTTGTTGGAAGGAACATAATAATTGATATTGGTTCAGGAGTAATTTATCGAGAGGACTTCCCTAAGTGGTTAAGGCCCCATTAATTGCTCTTTCCATTCACATATGCATAGCCTACGTGAGTTGCAGTTGGGATGTGTGTACATGCTTAGATTGATATGCAGGATTCGAAGTTGCATAATAAATCGTAGGCAGTGTCCTCCAACCTTTAACTGTCTTCATGGTGCGATGTATAAGGTGTTGATTTTCGGTGTGAGCATCCTGGGTTCGAGTCCACGGACTGCCACATGTGTTTGTAAATTTCATTAATCGATTTTAGGAGTATGTTTGGTTGTTGGAAGGAACATAATAATTGATATTGATTCAGGAGTAATTTATCGAGAGGACTTCCCTAAGTGGTTAAGGCCCCATTAATTGTTCTTTCCATTCACATATGCATAGCCTACGTGAGTTGCAGTTGGGATGTGTGTACATGCTTAGATTGATATGCAAGATTCGAAGTTGCATAACAAATCGTAGCAGTGTCCACCAACCTTTAACTGTCTTCGTGGTACGATGTATAAGGTGTTGATTTTCGGTGTGAGCATCCTGGGTTCGAGTCCACGGACTGCCACATGTGTTTGTAAATTTCATTAATCGATTTTAGGAGTATGGTTGGTTGTTGGAAGGAACATAATAATTGATATTGGTTCAGGAGTAATTTATCGAGAGGACTTCCCTAAGTGGTTAAGGCCCCATTAATTGCTCTTTCCATTCACATATGCATAGCCTACGTGAGTTGCAGTTGGGATGTGTGTACATGCTTAGATTGATATGCAGGATTCGAAGTTGCATAATAAATCGTAGGCAGTGTCCACCAACCTTTAACTGTTTTCGTGGTGCGATGTATAAGGTGGTGATTTTCGGTGTGAGCATCCTGGGTTCGAGTCCACGGACTGCCACATGTGTTTGTAAATTTCATTAATCGATTTTAGGAGTATGGTTGGTTGTTGGAAGGAACATAATAATTGATATTGGTTCAGGAGTAATTTATCGAGAGGACTTCCCTAAGTGGTTAAGGCCCCATTAATTGCTCTTTCCATTCACATATGCATAGCCTACGTGAGTTGCAGTTGGGATGTGTGTACATGCTTAGATTGATATGCAGGATTCGAAGTTGCATAATAAATCGTAGGCAGTGTCCACCAACCTTTAACTGTCTTCGTGGTGCGATGTATAAGGTGTTGATTTTCGGTGTGAGCATCCTGGGTTCGAGTCCACGGACTGCCACATGTGTTTGTAAATGTCATTAATCGATTTTAGGAGTATGGTTGGTTGTTGGAAGGAACATAATAATTGATATTGGTTCAGGAGTAATTTATCGAGAGGACTTCCCTAAGTGGTTAAGGCCCCATTAATTGCTCTTTCCATTCACATATGCATAGCCTACGTGAGTTGCAGTTGGGATGTGTGTACATGCTTAGATTGATATGCAGGATTCGAAGTTGCATAATAAATCGTAGGCAGTGTCCACCAACCTTTAACTGTCTTCGTGGTGCGATGTATAAGGTGTTGATTTACGGTGTGAGCATCCTGGGTTCGAGTCCACGGACTGCCACATGTGTTTGTAAATTTCATTAATAGATTTTAGGAGTATGGTTGGTTGTTGGAAGGAACATAATAATTATATATATATACATATAGGCTATATATATATACTTAGTTTTCTGTGTCCTATACTACAGTAACTGTCGCCTTGTGTACTACTGTATAAATGGTAACAAACTGCGTTTATCCTACAAACATTGTGTTATATACAGTATGTATTAAATTGATTTCCATTCATTATGTAAAATATTACGATGTTGTCCGTACATACACACACACATACACATTTTCAGTAGGTAAAAGGCCTCTCCGTTTAAGCAGCCGTTGAAATGAGTCTCTGTTTAAAATGTGGATGGTAATGCCTCACCTTCTCTTACTTGACATGCTTCCTCCTTCCTCCTTCCTCTCTCTCTCTCTCTCTCTCTCTCTCTCTCTCTCTCTCTCTCTCTCTCTCTCTCTCTCTCTCTCTGTGCCACATATTTATCAACATTATTATCTACATTAATAATAGCCTGCCTTTCTATGCCTGACATGTTTCCTCCTTCCTCTCTCTCTCTCTCTCTCCCTCTCTCATCCCGGTTATGTAATGTTTGAGAAAAGCCGAATAAATCGAAATGGAGGTGGCGTTTTACTTTATATCAAAGAAAGTCTTAACCCTACCCTCTTGTCAAAACCTCAAATTGTGAACGTCGACACATCTTTTGTGCTAATAAAGAATAATAAAGGTACAAAAATTATACTTGCGTTAATATACAGACCTCCAGCTCAATCAGTGCAAACTGACCGAGAAATTTACGAACAAATTGCAGATGTAAGTAACTCACAAGATACCGTAAATTTTGGCGACTTTAATTTACCTGTGACCAAGTGGGGCGATACTCTTACTTCACACTCCGGACATGACTTGTATACGAACTTGCAAGAGAGTTCGCTTTATCAATTTGTTCGAACGCCGACCCGTGGTAATAACGTTTTTGACATTGTACTTGCAACAAAAGAAGAATTGATAGAGAATTTGAATGTTGGTGATGAATTCAGTAACAGCGACCATCGTACGATAACTTTCACTTTAAAGTTTACTAGTAACGAACCAAATAGTAGCATCGAAAAAGTCCCTAATTTCAAGAAAGCAAACTTCCATAAACTTAGAGCTATGTTTAAAGAAACTGACTGGAGCTTTTTAATTAACAATAACGACATAAATACATCTTGGAAGTTATTCGAAACCACTTACCTAAAAGCAGTGCAAGACTGCATACCATCGAAAATACGGCGTCCAGGCCATAATAATAAGCCCAAATGGTGGAATAAAGAGATTTCAAACTGCCTGCTTGCTAAAAAAATAGCTAATGATAGATTAAAATCCTCACAAAATGACGAAGAACGGATGAAATTTGTAGAGCTACGACGTTCTAAGCAGTATCACCGTTACAGAGGGAGAAGTATTGAATTGTTTAGATAAACTCAAGGTAAATAAAACGCCTGGACCTGATACAATCTCGCCTAGAGTTCTAAAGGAAGCTAAGGATGAGCTCTCCAAACCACTGACATTACTATTCAATAAATCCTAGCAGTCTGGAACTATGCCTGATCAGTGGAAGCTACCCAACGTAACACCGATATTCAAAAAAGGCAGCAAATGCCTACCCAGTAACTATCGTCCAATTAGCTTAACCTCAGTTGTATGTAAAATGCTAGAAACGGTCATACGAGACAGACTCGTAAATTACTTAGAGGAAAATAACATACTTAAAGATACTCAACACGGCTTTCGTAAAAAACGTTCCTGTATAACAAACCTCTTAGACTTCTTCCACGATATCCTCAACCTCTACGATGAGAGTAAAGCTGTAGATATTATATACCTTGATTTTCAAAAGGCCTTTGACAAAGTTCCCCACAAACGTTTACTGCTAAAACTAAAAGCGCATGGAATACAAGACGGTGTGTTGAAATGGATAGAAAATTAGCTCAGCAACAGAAAGCAAAGAGTAGTCATAAACGGTAAGGCATCTAAATGGACCAATGTAAGTAGTGGGGTACCCCAGGGATCGGTACTAGGACCAATTCTCTTTCTAATTTACATCAACGACATAGATGAGGGTCTCACCTGTACAATCTCAAAATTTGCTGACGATACAAAAATTGCAAATAGCGTACTCTCAAAAGAACAAGTTGACGATATGCAACACAATCTAGATAAATTGTCATGTTGGGCCCAAATTTGGCAAATGAGTTTCAATGTGGATAAATGAAAAGTACTACATATCGGATACCTAAATGAGAAAGCAAACTATTCGATGAATGGCACTCAGCTTAAGAATGTAAACAGAGAAACCGATCTGGGAGTAACAATATCGAGTAACCTAAAACCGAGTCAACAATGTTCAGAAGTTGTTAAGAAGGCAAACAAAATAATTGGCTTTATAGGCAGGTCATTTGAGCATAAATCCAAAGAAGTTATCGTAACCCTTTACAATTCCTTAGTCCGCCCTCGTCTGGAATACTGCGTTCAATCCTGGTGCCCTTATTACCAAAAAGATATAAACAAGCTAGAACGAGTTGAACGTAGAGTTACCAAAATGATACCTAGCCTAAAGAACAAACCATACGAAGAGAGTCTTAGAGAATTAAATCTATTTCCTTTAACCCAGCGCAGATTAAGAGGTGACTTAATTCAAGTGTTCAAAATCATCAAAGGCATCGACAATATGAACTCTAGTAAGTACTTCACTATCGACCAATCTAATTACACACGGGGAAACGGTTGCAAAATTATTGGTAAATCTTTTAACTCGCACGAATCTAAGAATTTCTTCTTCAATCGAGTTGTCAACTTGTGGAATGGGCTTCCCCGAAACGTTATAGACTGCATCACCATTAATTCATTGAAACGTTATAGACTGCATCACCGTTGATTCTTTTAAACTCCGCGTAGACAAATATCTCGCATCAAACCCGCGACTGACTGCGTTTGTAAATGAATAACTTTATTTTATCCCCCCCTCCGTTACTAACCCATCTGTCCTCTACTAACTTTCTAATCCTGCCACGGACATTAGTTCCAGGGCAGTAATTCCCTTTCCAATGTTCCTTTACCCACTCTAAACCACTGTTTGGACACTTGATCCTCAGTGTTTTGGAGGACAAGCAACCTAGAAGGGTCACTAGATCTGTTGTTGCTTGATGTCCTTTGTACTTTGTACTCTCTCTCTCTCTGTACCACATATTTAACATATTTACATGAATAATAGTCTGCCTTTCTATGTCTCCTTCCGGTGTGTGTAATATAAAGTCATGTATCTGATACACCGCATATACAACAGATTATAGTGTAAAGCCGGAGTCACACAATCCTTTTTTCGAGCAATTTTTACGGGCAATTATGGTCTGGAAGCTTAACAAATTACACTATATCAGAATGTACCCACTTAACATAATCTACCTTCAGCCTAGTTAACGATACCACTGTGAAAATGTACCGAAATAATACGAGAAAAAACTTGCTTATGGAACATTGACGGAAAAAGCGCTCGTGTGACAACGGCTTTAGGCTAGATTGGTTTCTTCATGATATACACGTGTTACTATACATCCATTATATCTAGCTCTATCTAGGTCTTTGGAATACAAAAACACTCCATTCAGTATTATTCCACTTTATTTTCGTTTTTTATTTGTCTGAGAGATTGTCAGCAGTCAAAATATAGTAAGCCCCAACTTCGAAAACAACGAACCAAAAAAGGACTTTAAGCTCCCAACTATGTATAACGTGTCCATCGTGCGTCTCCTAAACCGCTTCTGTTATGAATAATATATATTTATCAAAGTAGATTACATAGTGTAGTAAATAAAAAACACTTATTCCATTACAATTTAATATTTTATCTCCATAAATGTTTCACTTCTTAGCCTTACTTTAACTTCGCCTCGATATTTGGCATCACCATAACACCTTTTAAGTGGACACCAATATATATATCATCTTGTTCACCGCTTACCAATTATATTATTCCACAATGTTATATTAATTAAATCCTTCATCATCACCATCATCATTTACTACATATATTTGTCTTTCTCATCATCTGTATGCCTCCTTCTCTCCATATCTCCCTTCCTTAACCCTTCCTCCTATGATCATTAATCTTCTTCACCGAATAATGAATCATCTTGTCTAAATCCCCTTTAGGGTTCTTTCGGTTCTTTTCTCTGTTTTTCTGTTCGTAATTCCATCTCCCTATTTTTACACCTGGATTCAGTTTGTGACCCACCTGTTGAACTGCTCACACATTAATACATTGTTGCTAGCTTTACAGTCTCTTTAATTCACTTCCTCTCATGTTATATGGTTTGTATAAATTAAAGTTAGATACATAATCTAGTATTTCATTGACATAGTCCCAGAAAATCTACGCTTGAGATATGAAGTTTAAGTCGTATGAAGAGATACAATTACAGATGGTCATCTAGAACATATCCATAACTTACAGGCTGAGTAAAATAATCTGTATACAATTGTACACTCCTGGGTTAATGAATTTGGGGGAGGGGGTAAACACTGAGATAGGCCTGAAATTATTGTTGGTTGTAAGGTAATTGAGTTTGAAGAACTACACGGAGTTACAACGAATATTTAGTATCTCAAGGACCTAGTGGTACATTCCGAGGATGGTAATCGAAGTGGAAAGAGACAGTCTCTGTAGTGCATTACACGCAATACAGGGTCCAAAATACGAGAGAGAGAGCGAGAGAGAGTCCTTCCTTTCTTCACTCCACAGGTACTCCATGGGTGTGTTCAGTTCACCCTATCAAGGTAAGCATGCTTCCGTTTAAGCAATCTTGTATATGATTGAGCAAGGTGAACGACATAATAGCCGAGCATTGCTTCTCGTCGCTGATTGGTCAGTGGCTGTAGGCGCGAAATTCAAACATAATTGGCGATGTCCGTTAAGGTTTTAAGCCCTGTTAAATGAGCGTTTTCGGTCAATTAATTCCAATCAATACATTTTAAGCAATACAATCCATCAATATAGACTATTGCCTAAGGTATTCACGCGGTCAGCTACAGTCAGCATCCTTGTTCAAGCTAAAGACAGACAGACTCGGGTAGGTCGTGTAGGCTACCATTAGGCTAATATAATCTTGTAATAAAACTTTCCCCATTAATTCTCATCAGGAACTTTTGACAACGTGCTCTTGTTCCATACTTCAACCTTGAACATAACCGTAAGAGGCTCGTCCTTCATATTCTTATTAACCACTTATATTCTTCGTGATGTTCCTCTCCCAGGTTCCCCAGTGTTCTGTGGCCCTGGTCCTGCAGTTCTGGAGCAGCTAAAACTGACTCACTTTTACATTCCTCCCAGCCCCGGTGTTAGAACCATCCACGGAGAAATGGACCAAATGAGACAAAATGCGTGTGAGCAATTATCTGGTGGTTGGTAATTTAATGGATAGTTAGTTTGGTGCAGGAAAGAAGAAATTTTTTGAACATCAAATATTGGCGACATGAACATAACTATACTATATAATACCAGGGAACGGAAGTGTATGAAATTATGTCGTCCACATTATGAAATTATGTCGTCCACATTATGAATTATCACATGATTTACTGCAGTATACAAGTTAATTATGTCGTCCACATTATGAATTATCACATGATTTACTGCAGTATACAAGTAAATTATGTCGTCCACATTATGAAATATCACATGATTTACTGCAGTATACAAGTAAATTATGTCGTCCACATTATGAATTATCACATGATTTACTGCAGTATACAAGTAAATTATGTCGTCCACATTATGAAATATCACATGATTTACTGCAGTATACAAGTAAATTATGTCGTCCACATTATGAAATATCACATGATTTACTGCAGTATACAAGTAAATTATGTCGTCCACAATATGAAATATCACATGATTTACTGCAGTATACAAGTAAATTATGTCGTCCACATTATGAAATATCACATGATTTACTGCAGTATACAAGTAAATTATGTCGTCCACATTATGAAATATCACATGATTTACTGCAGTATACAAGTAAATTATGTCGTCCACATTATGAAATATCACATGATTTACTGCAGTATACAAGTAAATTATGTCGTCCACATTATGAAATATCACATGATTTACTGCAGTATACAAGTAAATTATGTCGTCCACATTATGAAATATCACATGATTTACTGCAGTATACAAGTAAATTATGTCGTCCACATTATGAAATATCACATGATTTACTGCAGTATACAAGTAAATTATGTCGTCCACATTATGAAATATCACATGATTTACTGCAGTATACAAGTAAATTATGTCGTCCACATTATGAAATATCACATGATTTACTGCAGTATACAAGTAAATTATGTCGTCCACATTATGAAATATCACATGACTTACTGCAGTATACAAGTAAATTATGTCGTCCACATTATGAAATATCACATGATTTACTGCAGTATACAAGTAAATTATGTCGTCCACATTATGAAATATCACATGATTTACTGCAGTATACAATTAAATTATGTCGTCCACATTATGAATTATCACATGATTTACTGCAGTATACAAGTAAATTATGTCGTCCACATTATGAAATATCACATGATTTACTGCAGTATACAAGTAAATTATGTCGTCCACATTATGAATTATCACATGATTTACTGCAGTATACAAGTAAATTATGTCGTCCACATTATGAAATATCACATGATTTACTGCAGTATACAAGTAAATTATGTCGTCCACATTATGAAATATCACATGATTTACTGCAGTATACAAGTAAATTATGTCGTCCACATTATGAAATATCACATGATTTACTGCAGTATACAAGTAAATTATGTCATCCACATTATGAAATATCACATGATTTACTGCAGTATACAAGTAAATTATGTCGTCCACATTATGAAATATCACATGATTTACTGCAGTATACAAGTAAATTATGTCGTCCACATTATGAAATATCACATGATTTACTGCAGTATACAAGTAAATTATGTCGTCCACATTATGAAATATCACATGATTTACTGCAGTATACAAGTAAATTATGTCGTCCACATTATGAAATATCACATGATTTACTGCAGTATACAAGTAAATTATATCGTCCACATTATGAAATATCACATGATTTACTGCAGTATTCAAGTAAATTATGTCGTCCACATTATGAAATATCACATGATTTACTGCAGTATACAAGTAAATTATGTCGTCCACATTATGAAATATCACATGATTTACTGCAGTATACAAGTAAATTATGTCGTCCACATTATGAAATATCACATGATTTACTGCAGTATACAAGTAAATTATGTCGTCCACATTATGAAATATCACATGATTTACTGCAGTATACAAGTAAATTATGTCGTCCACATTTTGAAATATCACATGATTTACTGCAGTATACAAGTAAATTATGTCGTCCACATTATGAAATATCACATGATTTACTGCAGTATACAAGTAAATTATGTCGTCCACATTATGAAATATCACATGATTTACTGCAGTATACAAGTAAATTATGTCGTCCTCATTATGAAATATCACATGATTTACTGCAGTATACAAGTAAATTATGTCGTACACATTATGAAATATCACATGATTTACTGCAGTATACAAGTAAATTATGTCGTCCACATTATGAAATATCACATGATTTACTGCAGTATACAAGTAAATTATGTCGTCCACATTATGAAATATCACATGATTTACTGCAGTATACAAGTAAATTATGTCGTCCACATTATGAAATATCACATGATTTACTGCAGTATACAAGTAAATTATGTCGTCCACATTATGAAATATCACATGATTTACTGCAGTATACAAGTAAATTATGTCATCCACATTATGAAATATCACATGATTTACTGCAGTATACAAGTAAATTATGTCGTCCACATTATGAAATATCACATGATTTACTGCAGTATACAAGTAAATTATGTCGTCCACATTATGAAATATCACATGATTTACTGCAGTATACAAGTAAATTATGTCGTCCACATTATGAAATATCACATGATTTACTGCAGTATACAAGTAAATTATGTCGTCCACATTATGAAATATCACATGATTTACTGCAGTATACAAGTAAATTATGTCGTCCACATTATGAAATATCACATGATTTACTGCAGTATACAAGTAAATTATGTCGTCCACATTATGAAATATCACATGATTTACTGCAGTATACAAGTAAATTATGTCGTCCACATTATGAAATATCACATGATTTACTGCAGTATACAAGTAAATTATGTCGTCCACATTATGAATTATCACATGATTTACTGCAGTATACAAGTAAATTATATCGTCCACATTATGAATTATCACATGATTTACTGCAGTATACAAGTAAATTATGTCGTCCACATTATGAATTATCACATGATTTACTGCAGTATACAAGTAAATTATGTCGTCCACATTATGAATTATCACATGATTTACTGCAGTATACAAGTAAATTATGTCGTCCACATTATGAATTATCACATGATTTACTGCAGTATACAAGTAAATTATGTCGTCCACATTATGAATTATCACATGATTTACTGCAGTATACAAGTAAATTATGTCGTCCACATTATGAATTATCACATGATTTACTGCAGTATACAAGTAAATTATGTTGTCCACATTATGAATTATCACATGATTTACTGCAGTATACAAGTAAATTATATCGTCCACATTATGAATTATCACATGATTTACTGCAGTATACAAGTAAATTATGTCGTCCACATTATGAAATATCACATGATTTACTGCAGTATACAAGTAAATTATGTCGTCCACATTATGAATTATCACATGATTTACTGCAGTATACAAGTAAATTATGTCGTCCACATTATGAATTATCACATGATTTACTGCAGTATACAAGTAAATTATGTCGTCCACATTATGAATTATCACATGATTTACTGCAGTATACAAGTAAATTATGTCGTCCACATTATGAATTATCACATGGTTTACTGCAGTATACAAGTAAATTATGTCGTCCACATTATGAATTATCACATGGTTTACTGCAGTATACAAGTAAATTATGTCGTCCACATTATGAATTATCACATGGTTTACTGCAGTATACAAGTAAATTATGTCATCCACATTATGAATTATCACATGATTTACTGCAGTATACAAGTAAATTATGTCGTCCACATTATGAATTATCACATGATTTACTGCAGTATACAAGTAAATTAGAAGATAATGGTCGACGTGGAAGGGAAAATCAGATAATGTTATAAACATACCCACATGAAAATAATGACTAGGATAAATATGTGTATATTAATCGTAATCAATTATAGCGATACAACAGTGATACACAATATACTATACATGATTATACAGATACAACTTTAATTACATGATGGCACATTATTCACACTTGCAGGTACATTTAAAGAATGTACCTAGGCTAAGAATACCTTAATTTATAAGTTCAAAAAGATATAATCTATTCGCCTCGAATACCCTGGCAATACATCAATATATATGCTTCATACATGTGAAATATACCTACCGTATAATTCCATCCTATATAATATTTACTTTAGATACATTATAATAAAGCTCACAACAAAAGCTTCACTGGTGAATAAGCAACACCATAGCAAGTAATAACACAGGTCAGCTCCTGCATCCCCGAGATTTCCGTACTCTGAGCATGGGAGTAAAAATATACAACGGCGTGTTATAATTATTACATTCACCTCCAGGATTTCCTGAACCTAACTCGCCTATCGGAGTCTGAGTGTCACCTCCCGTGAATGTCACACTGATGGCAAAAACTGGACCCTTGTGGGAGCCAGGCGGAAGAAAGAGAGAGAGAGAGAGAGAGAGAGAGAGAGAGAGAGAGAGAGAGAGAGAGAGAGAGAGAGAGTTAAAATGAACCTTAGATAGACTTACTGCAATAGATAGCAATATCAAAGTGTTGTTAATAGGGGTGCAGCATATAAATATATATGCCCTCCCACAGTCCCCTTCTCACATACACATACACCATTACCATCACCAACATTACTACAAAAACACATAATCTTATAATGCATTCATTATAAATAGGCCAGGGATCATAAACCCTAGCCTCTAACTCAAAAAAAGGTTAGAACAAATGGGCTGTATATTTCCACACCTATTCCCTGTCTAATCCTTTCTAAATGGTAAAAATATTAGCTCGATTATTCTAGGCGTTTATGAATTTTAGAGGTTATACTTGATGAGCTACAAGCTGCAACGTGAGGTTCAGTAGATCTATTGTTGCTTGTTTTCCGTAATACTCCTTCATTCTCGCATTATTATCTTCTTAGTTTCTCATTATGTTTAATAGTTACATATGCTGTCATATTTAAGTGTTCAATATAATGCAAAAA
Organism: Lithodes maja; assembly: GCA_037953745.1. NCBI lineage: Eukaryota > Metazoa > Arthropoda > Malacostraca > Decapoda > Lithodidae > Lithodes > Lithodes maja. The sequence continues at coordinate 115,482 of JBAKBP010005158.1, forward strand.
CTGTCAACCATTTTTTATTTTTCATAATCTCCCCAAACTTTCTCAATATCGTATTATGTTAGCCGTTATTTTAGGCATTTCGCCCTAATTACATGGCAACACCCTTTATTACCATATATTAATTACCACCTCTTCATAAAGATTTAGTTTGATCAACATTGGTTAATGTTAACTATCATAACGCCAATGAACTGTAAATTGCTATCTATAACTTAACATTTTCTATCAGATGACAGCCATATAGTTTCCTCCCAGTAGCCCCAAAATATAAATATGCATGCATAAAAGGTTCAGTAACTATCAAAATGATAATCAAGATATATTTTTCGCTATGATTGCAATAGGTCAATCCTATCATAATTGAAAACATCTGGCGGTAAGACAAAATAATTATTAAAAAATCTTAAAGTTAGTTAATCTGAATACAATCATTACACATCTATTCTCACATTACCGTTTTACCCAGCCATATTTTCCTACCCTAATATTATCTACTAATCCCAGTTGTCCATGCCTCACCATTCTATACCCAAGTTACATATTGCATGCTTCATAAAGTTCTCAAACATTCTACTCCAATAGGAGTTCAGTGAAAGTTAAATATCCTTATAACATTACTGCAAGTTTAAGGCAACTCACAGACATACAAAATATGTTTAAGCGATAGAACAATAGTTATTATAATCCTCCAATAAATGTTAATGGGAAATTGAAAAGCAATTCGACCTGTGCCGAAATATAATTTCTAGAGAAAAGGATTTACTAAGAGCAGAGTAAACCAAGGGAACCGAGTGCGGAATTGCGAGATTCTATATTTACACACACACACACACACATACACACACACACACTGGATGAGATGTAATTTTTTTTTTTTTTGTGGATTACACAAAAGCTTTTGATATGATATGGCAAGCACCCAATTCGATTAATCTATATTTGTTCATAAAAAGTACAAGATATTGTGAAAGCCATACTATGCTTGAAAAACAACTAGATAACTAAAAAATGGAGGCGAACAACACTTTTACTGCTTAGACAAGAACACATTGTGGACATAATAAAATAGTACAAGAGGTCCAAAAAGAGCGAGGGGAAAGCAAAAGGACCAAAACATTACCTCCACACAAAGCAAAGTTGTGTTGTGGTGCCTGTATGATTTGTATGTACTGTGATTAAACAATAGTGCAAACATAAAACTGTGTATAGATTTACTTTACTGTATGGATATGGATAGTTTGGTGTAATGATAATGTTACTGAAAGGTCGTTGACTTCATTCAAGCGTGTTTATGGAAATATATCCATTGGGCCTCATAAGTACGTATTATTTCCTTTATTTAAAAGAACAGATATTCATTTATAGCTGCACTTAACATGTATTACACAACTTATGCTTTACTGAATTTATTGTATTATAAAAGCACACAAGCTTCTCGATTGTGTGTTAGTGGTAGTATATATTCTTATATGTGACACCATAGCTGCGGGTCTATTCCGTGAATGGTCTACATATGATGATGTACTGTATGCAGTATGTGGCAATAATATATAATTTTTGAGGACTTGTTACCATTCAATTTATAGTGTTTTTAAGTGTAAACTGTACTTATATGTTAGATATACAATATATGAGTGGGGTGTATGTATGTTTCTTGGTATATTAGGTAGTTTGTTTTACAATTACGACGCTCATGATAATCACGCTGTCCGACTGTTATCCAGTTCGCGTGTTTATTGACTTATTATGGAGTATCGTGACCATCCAAAGTCTAGCTATGGCCCTTCATGGTCAACATTTCTACTAGTTCTACCAGTTAGGTTGTGATGGTGTCAATAATAATGGATGGCCTTGGTAATATTGGAAACTATAAATGCAATACTAACACTGTAATTTGAAATTGTATAAATGTATATTATTACATTGTTGTTGTTGTTGTTGTTGTTGTTGTTCCCCAAGCTGCCTGGCCGAACAGCCCCAAGGCCCCAAGCAAGGTCAAGGCCATAACCGAGCGCCCCCACAGAACCCTCCCTGCCGACCAAAATAAACCCTGGTTGACCGAAGCCACTCCATGGCGGGGAGCTGAGGAGGGTGCGGAAACGCCAGGGACGCCAAAGCCCCACCCAAGGCCCTGTGCTCCTCAGCAATTATGAAGAGAAAGTTGAGGGGCAAAGGAAAAATGTGACGCTTTGGCTTCCAATCTTGGTAGATTGGAAGGCCAATCCACGGAAGAGACGCCGTCACTTGAGATCTAGAAAATATATAAGTAAAAGGAACAGTCAGAGTAAGCAATTGGTATGGCAGAGATCGCTCAGTTCTCACTCTGATAGACCAGCCCATCACCGCTTAATACATTGTTGAAGTAGTTGGTCTTTTGATCTTACATTATGCCTAATATTAGAATGTTTGTATTAATACAAAAACAAAAACAAACATGTCCACCCTAACACGCACATGCAAAACAGGTTGTGCACATATAAAAAGGTGTATGTTCGTAAATACATGCATGTTTGCGGATGAGTGTGATCTTGTGACTGAGATTTTTTTTTCTGTCAGCCTTTTCTTGCAGATCTTCCTTGTCACCAACCTCGCACAACCTATTCCCCTACCCACCCTCTATGACATGTCCTCCAACCCAAGCCGCCACAGACCCACAGACTCAGTGATAAATAATCCTAAGGGGAATTCAGTGCTGTCGAAATGATGGTGGAGCATCTATCGGTGTGACGTAGTAGGGGAGAGGGTGGTGGTGGTGGTGGGGGGGGGGGGGAGAGAGTGAGGAGAGCAGTGAAGTCGGGTGAAGAGGAAAATGTTCGTGGTGTGAGAAAACGGTGTTGGAAAGAAAATAGGGGAGTTGGGGAAGGAAAATATAAGATATATTATTATAAAAGTGAGAGATTCTTGGAGTGAGTGAGAAAAGGAGGTTGAAGGGGTAGAATAAGTGGTATGGATGATGGTGGAAAGAACAGTTGATAGTAGTGCATTCAGTATGTTGTGGATGATAGTGGTGGTGGAGAACGTTGGTGGGTGATGATCAGGTAGTGAAGTGCGAGACGATTAATATGTGTGGGAGAGGTTATGTGTGGTTTTATGGTTGGCGGAGTGTTTCTGATAGAGATGGTAAGACAAGTGCCAATGGTGTAGATGGTTGTGGTGGTGTAGTTGGTGTAAGTGTAATTTGTACGAGTAGTAGGGGTGTAGGCCTAATAGTGGTGAGTGACTTCTAAAAAGAACTCAGGTTATTTAAATGAACTTTCGACATCTAGGTTCAGTGAATTTGACATTATACATTGCGGCACCTTACTAAACTAAATCACGATTCGTTTGACAAGTGTTGCTAGACCGTATCCAAAGTAATTTCAAATGTGGTCAGCAATTTGTGGATGCTAGTTTGTAAGGATAAATCTGTGTAGCTAGATTTCTAAATACCCAAGCAGAGCTGTATAATCCTACTTGTGTTGTGTAACTGATGTGTTATTGACCTGTTGTCCAGTGATCGTTCACTGAGGTACGGCTGTGGTAATGTATTGTTGTTGTTGTTGTTGATTGTGTGGACTCCAATGGATATTTTTGAAACTCAAAGTGAATCTTATGGTGTGTTAATATACTATAGGTAGCGCCAACGAACGTAACAATAATCTGGACCCCTTAACTTCTTATAACTCAAAATGAAGGAAAGAAATCGGGTTGACATTTCTACAATTTGGGAAGAGTCCACCAGGATATAATTGTAGAAATTTACAGCCAGTTTGCTCAATGTCCTTTTGAGTTACGCAGAGGTAAGAGATCGACAAAATTGTCAAGTTCGTTGGCGCTACCTATAATACAGTAGTACCGGTATATAATGGTGAGAGGGCAACTCAATCAGTAGATCATATCCAATGTGACCTTAACCAGTACTGTTGGGTTATGGTAGGTTAGTAAGTTAGGCTAGGACTTTAGATGGCCCTGACTAATTTTGCCCTGGATAAGTTGGTGTTGGTTGAGATCAACAGGTTGAAATGGTCTAAAGGTGGTTGTTGTTGTTGTTGTTGTTGTTGTTGTTGCTGTTCCCCAGGCTGCCTGGCCGAACAGCCCAAGGCCCCGAGCAAGGCCAAGGCCATAACCGAGCGCCCCCACAGAACTCTCCCTGCCTACCATAATAGAGCCTGGGTGATCGAAGCCACTCCAAGGCGGGAAGCTGAGAAGGGTGCGGAAATTCCAGGGAAACCAAAGCCCCACCCAGGGCCCTGTGCTCCTCAGCAATTATGAAGAGAAAGTTGAGGGGCAAAGGACAAATGTGACACTTTGGCTTCCAATCTGCCAACCTCTAGGTTGGCAGATTGGGAGGTCAATCCACGGAAGAGACGCCGTCACTTGAGATCTAGAAAATATGTAAGTAAAAGGAACAGTCAGAGTAAGCTATGGGTATGGCAGAGATCGCTCATCTCTCACTCTGATAGACCAGCCCATCACCACATGACTATAACCCAATCCTCTCAGCATCAGCTAAGAAAGGCCCTAGAAAGCCGCCTTTGGCGGGGGGATAGCTCCCCTATTTCAACTCCTTTCGGGGTTGGGCACCGGCACCGTCTGAATGTTAAGTTGCCCCGCAACCTTGTATAGCAGCCAGGTTGTGTGCAGTGGTTGTAAGGGAGAAACGTATTGTAAATGTCCAGTGCATTTACATTTTTTTGTAAAGGCAATTTTCACGTCTTCTTACATTCTCGTCGCCCCTTCTAGGCCCTTGTATCGTGTTATTTTGTATAGAGTGCGTGCTTTTCTAGGCAGTATGAACTATTCCCATTATTTTTCCCGTCTCTTTGGCCAACTAATGTTACCATTGAATTGTTATGGTAAACAAACGTGATACCTCTTTCTCTCTCTCTCTCTATCTCTCATTATATTTATATATATATATATATATACAGTATATATATATATATATATACCGGTATATATATATATATATATATATATATATATATATATATATATATATATATATATATATATATATATATACTAGTATAGACAACAATTAATAATTAAACACATTTACATTACCACTCTCTTGGCAAAAAAGAAGGGGAAATCATCATGCCACCAATATAAAAATACACTGTAGACAGAATAAATTACAACGGGAGGTCTAGAAGGGGCGAGGAGAATGTAAGAAGTGGTGAACATTGTCCCGTCAGAAAAATATAATGTACTGGACTATGATAACTGGTCGGGCGAGGTAGATGTGTAAGGCCCCTTTCCCACTGATGCGATTTCATACGATTTTCGTCGCCGAGGACGTAGTTTTGTCATTTCGCAACGAATTTGTGCGACGTCAACGATTTTGGCCGTTAAAAACCGTTGAGAAGTCTACACTCGGCGACGATGTCGCTGATGGGTACGACGTAATCGGCGACATTATGCGACGTCTTCGGCAAATTGAGCGATAGTTCGCCGATGACCTCAGCAAGAACTGTCACATTTGAATAAAATATTGCGAAATAATGCGAAGGATGAACGAATCCTCCGGCGTATGTTCTGCGACGTCTTCGGCGAATTAAGCGATACCCAACCCATCTCGTCGAAAATGTAAAATTTATCTTGAAGGGGGGTCTAGAGTTTTTTTTTTTAAGTTTGATGGAGGTCTAGTAAGGAAACTAAGAAATAAAGGAATGAATGACCAAACAAACGGTCCGTTTCCCCTTAACCTGGGGGAGCTGCCGGGAGACTCTTAAGAGTTCCCCCGGCGGACTGCGGGAAGACTCTTGAGAGTAAGTAAAATAAAAAATCAACTTTTGACATCGAAAAAAAAAAAAAAAAAAAAAAAAAAAAAAAAAAAAATTTGGCCCCTGGGCCATGCAAAATCTCAGTCCTCTACCTCCCCTCCTTCCCCACTTTCCTCCTCTCCTTCAGTTATCACCTATTTTCCCTATTATTCCCTTATTCTGAGGTATATTTTCGTGCTAACATTAGCGAGTTGCAAGCAGGGTGTTGTCATCACTGATGGCAAGCGAGTGCAAGAGAGAGAGAGAGAGTATCGATCGACTGTGTCTCAGTGGCCTTGGGGGAAATTGGCGGGAAAGCAGTTTGCCTCACCCATACATTATACAACTCGCGGGCTATATCTCCGATTTTGACCATCCAAACGCTGTTTTCACTCGTTTTATTGTTGTTTCAGGTTAATACCTTTATAATCAACCCATAATAGGCGCATATGGATAATTATTAATGCTATTAATGGTACAATGAATATTTTAGTAACGGAAACACCTCAAATACGTCAGCACAGGGGGACGTTTTCAATTACCCCCATGTGCACTTGTTAGGTTAAGGGGGTATGGGCGTAATATTTGCTTATTTATATATTTGTTTATGATTTATTTAGTATCATCCCTAGACCTCCATCAAGAATATAAAGCACCCCCAATCACCCTCCTTCAAGATCAATTTGTAAATTTTTCGATAGAAAAACATCCTGGCCGAAGGCCGGTTCCTCAAAAAGTACAGGCTCCCTATCGCTAGCCAAGAAAAACTCGACGCCTAAATGACACGAAAAGTCTTAATATTGACAACGAAATGTGGTGAAATGTCTTAAAATCGCCAAACTAATGGGCCGAAGGTCATAAAATATGAAAACTAATGGGGTTAACCATGAGGAAGAAAGGGGTCCCGAAAAACGACCCATCTCCCCTTAATTCGGAGATTGGCAATGTCCTTGCCTTATCTTTACGTTACGGCTTAATTGAGCCCACCTCGCTTTTTTTTCTCTCTTTCTCTCCCTCTCTCCTCGTTTTTTTTTTTCTCTTTCTCTCCCTCTCTTTTTGCCTTGTATCCGTTCGGCCCCATTTAGCCTACTGTTTTAAGACGTTTACCCTCATCCAGGTTTCAATATTTTCCTGGTGAGCGGTAGCGAGCCAACATATATATATTTTTGTTTTGAGAGCAAGGTAAATTTGTACATATTTTGATAGAAAAATGGCTCCGGCAAAGCCGGATTTCTCCATACAATGCTGGCTCGCTATCGCTCGCCAGGAAGATATCGACTTTTGGATGGGGATAAACGTCTTAAAACAGTTGGCTGAATGGATACAAGCCAGAGAAAGACAGAGAAGGAGAGAAAGAGAAAAAAAAAAGGTGAACCCCCTTACGAGAAGTGCATAGAAAAAAAGGTTGACAGGTTCACTATAGGCCTAATCCTTTTTTTTTACCCACCTCGCCGAAGGTGCTCTTTGGCCTCGGCGAGGTGTTTTCCGAGCATTCATCTACGTCGCACAGCCCTTTGCACGCCTCTGCGAAGTATACCCGTGGTGGCTATACTCTCGGCGACGTTTTTTTTTCGTGCGACACCCTCCTCGATGTCTCGCTGATGTCACCGAGGATCTCCGAGGGCCTCGCTGATCCCTCAGCAATGTTCGACGATGTTTGCGATGGTTCGGACCCCTCGTCCCAAATTTTGAACAATCCGAACATTTGCGATGACCCTCGAGGGCCCTTGCGAGGCCTTGCGAGTCAAACGATTATCATGCGAGGGTTCAAGATTTTGTTGAGACATGTCACGAATGTGCCCATTTATTGGTGTCTGCGATGAAAATCGTATGAAATCATGAAATCGCATCAGTGGGAAATGGGCATAAGGATGTGGGAATTCATATGTGTGAGGGAGAGCACATGCTACTCTCCAAGGGGTCGGTGTAGCAGGATTAGGCCATACCACATTTTGATGGTGTTATTGGTCAAACTGATTGGAATTATATATATTTGTTTTCTCTAATAAGGCCAGTTATTGAAAAATACAGTGAACAAGTATTAGCAATGAGTAGGTTATCAGGATATATTATTATACATGTGGTAGCTTACGTTGGGTTAAGAGAAAGATTAGAAAAATATGGTGCTTCTAGAAAGGTTGGTGGTTGAGTGGACACGTCAGGGTAAAGACACCAGATGGATGATGATGTATGATGGTACCACAATATCCTAACTCTCTCCAACCTATATTATTTGATAAAAACATGTATTATTTACACATTATTATATATATATATATATATATATATAATTATATATAATATACATATATATATATATATATATATATATATATATATATATATATATATATATATATATATATATATATATGTATATATATATATATATATATATATATATATATACTGTATAAACAGTATATTTATGCATATACTGTATATATATATATATATATATATATTTTTTTTTTCCTTAATACATACGAGGTTGAAAGAAATGGCAATTTCTGCATTGGAAATTGTATTATTCAAAGTTTCCAGGTCTCTGATGAGTTTTCGCTGGGTGGCAGGAAGTAGATGAAGGAGATGAGCAAAATTCATGGTGGTAAAGGATTACATTAATGTACATGAAGATACAGGATATACGACGCGTTTCACTGGACAACCAGCATTATCAAGTAAGGAAGGAATGATATAAAAGGTAAACAGGAAGGGTATATATAGAGGGTGGAGGATCAGAGGAGGCGCCAAAACCAGAGGAACTCACCATAGCAAAATACTCAACAAACAACACTTCCAAGCTGCCAAACAATTAAGAGACAACCCCAACATCATCATCCGTCGTGCGGATAAAGCTTCCTGCCTCGTGATCCATGACAAGGAGGAATATCTTAGAAAAATGGACGTCATCTTAAGTGACAACACCAAATTTTAAAAGATCACCCGCAACCCAACCGACGAAATCAAACGTACTGCCAACACCACCATCACCGCCATCAACGCCAAACAAGGAGGGATCCACCTTAAAAAACTCGTCAGAGAATACACCCCTGGTTATGCGTACGGAACCATCAAAACACACAAACCTGGGAACCCACTCCGCCCCATCATCTCCCAGATCCCCACTACCACCTACCAGATCGCCAAGGCCCTGAACAACCTCCTCACCCCCTACGTGCCCAGCCAATTCAACCTTAACTCAGCCCACGATTTCTTGGAAATTTTATGAGACGCCCCCCGTAACAACAACCACACAATCGCCTCTCTCGACGTAGAAAGCCTGTTCACCAACGTGCCAGTGGATAGGACCATTGACATGGTTCTACGTCGAATTTATCATTGCCCTGATACACCAACACTGGACATCCCGGAGAAGGCCCTGAAAACACTACTGGAGCTATGTACCAAGGAGGCCCCCTTCCTTTGCCCCCGGGGCAACATGTACAAGCAGATAGACGGTGTGGCGATGGGCAGCCCCCTAGGAGTTCTTTTTGCGAACTTTTTCATGGGTACCCCATCGAGGAAGAGCTACTAGCTGCCCAATGACCCGCCGTCTACTGTAGATACGTGGATGACATCTTCGTGCAAATCAAGGACCTCCACGAACTACAGGAACTCCAGCGTCGCTTCATGACCTCCTCCGGACTTAACTTCACCTTTGAATAATCTAACAATGGACAACTCCCCTTCCTCGACATCCTCGTAGCTCTGAACGACCATGGGTTCAAAACCACCGTCTACATTAAACCAACTAACACAGGACAATGCCTCAACGGCGATAGTGAATGCCCCCGCCGTTATCTTCTATCCTCCATCTCCGCCTATGTTAGGAGAGCCCTCACGCACTGCTCTACCTGGGCCGACACCCACCAGGAACTAGAAAGACTATCCCAAGTTTTAGTAAATAACGGATACTCCAACTCCGACATCTCCAGCACCATCAACCACCATCTTGAAAAATGGTACACCCAAAGCCCTCCCAACATTGACCCCCCCAATGAAATTAAGATCTTCTACCGCAATTACATGTCCTCTGAACACAAAAATGACGAGGCCGTCTTAAAAGAAATAATCTCCAAGCATGTCCACCCAACCAACCCGGAAAACAAAATCAAATTAATAATTTATTTCAAATCCCCCAAGACCTCCAACCTCGTCCTCCGCAACAAACCAGCCTCCACCAAGATAAAGAGCCCGATGACCGACGATTACGTCATTTACCAACATACCTGTAATTATGAGGACTGTGGACCTCATTCCTAT